>JANSTX010053015.1:0-11507 GCA_027564355.1 Penthetria funebris | reverse complement strand
AAAAACGCGATTAACAACCTATATATAGTAAGAGTTTCCAATTATAAAATGTTTTTATGTTTCTTCTTAATCTTTTATTTGTTTAAATACTATACTATTATCCTGTTTCCGGTTGTACAAATGGTTATGCATTATATTGAGCAACGTTAAAATTTAAGGCGCCAATACCGTTGACCCCTAATCTAGAACCTTGACTTTTAAAATATTATAAGTTTATATGAGTTTTACATAAATAGTATCTCCTCTGAAATAAGGAACAATTTAAATCAAAAGAAAATTTCTATTATTCAACTAATGCAAAGATAGAAATTATAATTTTAAAAGGTACAAATTGCCATGGGCAATTGTTCGTTTTCAGTAAATTCATTTAAACAAATATATAAAATTTCATATTCTCATATATGTTTTTGGTTTTGATGTAATGTATAGAGTCTGGTTTGACTTTGGGAACTTTAAATTAACATAAGTGTATATAACCTTTATATAAGTTCAAGAGATTTAGTATTTACATTTGTGTCTTTAACTTTTAGGACAGTTTTTTTTTGTTGTTGTAATACTGAGCTGTAAAAAGATATTTTTAGATATGATAATTACGTATATATAATTTTAATTTTACTACAATTAACAATATGTAAGATCTTCATTCACCATTATGATAAATTACAACCTCAACTATACTGTAAATGCAACATTAGAGTTATTATAATCAGTCAATTTAATTTCGTCTGTGAACTTGATGTATTCACTTTGCCAGTTCTCGCACAATGACTTCCAGCTCCACCTTCAATATTTCGATTGCTTTATGGATTGATTGAAGTTTTCAACTCGAGTTTAAGCAAATTCACCAAATAGTCTAGAACCAGCTCTACAGTCAACTAGTCTCTGAACAACTTGATTTTATCTTTCTATTTACTGGAGTCTTATTTTATATCAGAATACCATCTTGGTATTTTGTATGCTTGCCAGATGGTAACTTTCTCTCATGTTTATTTGAATTTGCTACTATTAAATGTTTATTTTTAAAATTATAAGATTCCAGTTGTCATCGAAACAAACAATTTAAAACCAACAAACTGTGTCATATGTAGCATCTCGATGAGTCTAAGAATTTCGAAAATTTAAGTATGTTTTTTTTAAAAATACGGTCCCAAAAATTTTCATGAATTTCAATTGCAATGGTAAATCTGTGTGTTCTGTTTAATCATCTTAAATCAAGAAGTTTCAATACAATTTCGCAACAATTCGCTGAAGATATGAAGATATGTACGAGTATTTATGGAGTGTCAGAAGTGAATGTAGAAATGCTGATTTGATGATAAATTATCTTTAAGAAAACCTTAATCTTTTGATGGAGAACAGTTTACTCAATGCAATATACAGTACAGTACTACTCTTCACAAATGGAACACTATACATTTATTGTGTTTCAAATTTACTTATTCTAGGGTTTATAATATGACATTTTGAAAATTTCAATTTATAGTATTATATTATATATAATGATGGTGACTATCCGCATGTAATTCAGTTTAAATTATTGGAGAGACTAGACTCGAATGACCAGTAAAATTGAAAGTAAATTGAAATTTTTTACTTCATATATACTCGTAAAAGCAATTTATCAATACTCTCGTATATACATAACGTAATTTAAGGAATATGTGTGGGGTGTATCAATGGAAAATTAATTATGTATATGGATATATATGATAGATTTTTTAAGAATTCCTCAATAAAAAGGTTTGAAATTGATTTATTTTGGGTTCATCTACAATATGTTATTTGATATTAAAATTTAACATTCATCTATTACGCTTTGTTTAATCACCTATCTTCCAATATTTTTCTTTATTTTAAGTATATATTGAAATAAGAAACTGTGTCCTGATAAAAGGTCAAGCAATAATCGAAATATAATGTATATATGTTTCATTGATGATTTTTCGTTACATGAAGTGAATTCAATTTTGCAGAAAAGTACACAAACATTGTTTACCAAATCTTCTCATTCATAAGGTTAAATTGACAGTCAACATCACTAAAACAATGCAATATTTCTTGCGAAGCAAGGACTCCAATGGAAAAAAACTACTCAGAGAAGTCAAACTGAATTACACTGATTATAAAAAAAAACTTCAGACTTTATTGAAATATGAGTTGTATTAAATGTACTGAACGAATACCGTAGCGACTTTAGATTAACTCCATAGGTCTTTCAATAGGTGGTAAACATTTTTCAATAGGAATTGCATCCGATAAGGATGTCTGACATTTGTAAAGTTGTATTTTTTTTTCATTACAAACATACAAATCATCATGAATCGCTATTTTAATAAATATACAACAATTGATTTCAAAATGAATTTTTCTAAAATTAAAATTATGACATGTACTGAATTTAGTCAAGGCTTGGTGCAATTATTAAAAAATTGTTAAAACAAAGATTCTTTCATAATTTTGAATGTCTGTATCAGGAGAGCATAACTACATGCAATAAAATGCATAACTACATGCAATATCTCATGTACGATTACATATATAGACGCATGGACTGCATATATGCAGACTCGATGCGAGCAGTTTATAGTGTAGTCTATGCTTTTTCGCTTGTAAATCAAATACTTGTCGGTCTTTAACTATTAATTGGTATTTAACACCAGCAGTTAAGTTATGTGCTTCTGGTGTAAGTATTTAAAAACTGTTAAAATAATGTTTATTCTTATAATTTTGAACATATATAGTTATAAGGACATTACATGTTACTGACTTGAAACTCACTTATTTATTTTTGCTAATTAATATTGCTTGTTAATTATTATATATGTGATAATTAAAATATCTATCCAGCATTTCTATTTATATATTACAAGTATTAATTCCTTATATAAATGTCATAGTTACAAATTCAAATTTAATGCTATGGCATATAATTATTCATTTTAAGTTGACAAAATTTGTAACAATTCAAATTAGCCGACTACTTTCAAATCAAACAAATTAATTTTCCAAAGTTTAATTGTGTTCGTATATCCTTAAAGCTTATACGATGTAGAGAACAATACTAAACTCGTATATTGAAATTATACATTTTGCTATTTAATTTACAAGGACGAAGGGAATATTCATATTTAATTGCTAATCAAAGGTATTTTATTCGTAACATATAAAAAAAGGAATTGTAATTTCACAAGAAGTTTTCTTTTACATTTTCTTAAGGATAATATTCTTAAGTGAAAACTACAATCATACAGAAAAATGTATTTGCCAACAAAGGACAGTATTCATTTTTTTTTTTGTTATTGCCTTATTATTACATTATATTACACTATATTACGGGTATATCATATTACAAGTATGTATATATATACATATATGTACAAGCATGTCTCCTTCATATAGTGCAAAAGTTATATGTCCATTGGAGTTTATCTTAAATTTATAGCCAAATGAAAAAGAGACACACTCGTATTGTTTTCATCTGAAGTTATAATATTGTTTGTCTAATCTGTAAATAGAATAAATCTATTCTTAGAGACTAAACAATCTTATCATATTTTGGTATATATAATGTTATTGAGGACAAACACGTCTACTTTACGCGTACGAATACTTTATTTATGAGATAATGGTATATCCTCATTGCATAAGAAGGTAAGTACAGAAACAAATTAAAATATGACAATTATACAGAAGTAGTCAAACTCAAAAGGAATTACACATACTTTACACACTTTGAAAATGTGTCCAGAAATTTTTGGACACTAGATCCGTTCTTTAAATAATATTTCAGAAATTCAGTTCGGAATCGTCAAAGGTAGGTTGGTATTTAAGTGTAACTAGAGATATCGCTTGACAGACATTAAAATCTTATATCTTATCTTCTCGAACTATATACTCGTATTTGGGCTGTCAATGTTATGAATATAATTGCGAAATTTAGCATCCTAACTATAATTGCAGAGTATCCAGGTCATTAAGCCCAATAATTTTGTGATTGTGATGCAACCATTTTTCTAATTCAATTCATGATTCTTTTCTATTGACATGTTTTTTGCAAATGACATAATAAGTGCCAATTGAACTGGAAAACAAAATCACACTATTGCATTCGTGGTATATTTTTGTTGACTGTTTGTCTACGACACATGACTGAACCATTATCCACATCCGGTTTCTGATAACTTTAAATATTTGGTAATATTTAAATTATTAATAACAATATTCTTTTACATTTTCAGATAAATCTGGAGCACATAATTTACTTCCTGCATATTGTAATCTATAATATATAATTATGGCAATTATTTTTTTGTTTGCAATATTTTTTTGTAAAATTTTAACTTTAAGTCTCGCCCTATTGGAATCCTCATCGTTAGTACCAACCACAGTATCAAGCAAAATTAATCAACATGACCATTTAGGTAAATAATAAATATTAAATTGAAATATTAGTTATAATCCAGACGTAATTATCATTTGGTGGTAGATTTTAATGACCGATTAACATCTTGATCAATATACTTGCAGAACCACCGGAGACACGATTACAGAGTATGTTAATTGTATGTATGGCTTGTGATTGTGACGCCAAAAAATGTAGATGTTACCGTCTTTTTTGTGAACATGGCGATTAAATACATATCAGCAGCAAAGTAGGTAGCTGTGGATTTCCACAATACTCTACTTAATTTGGATAATATATATTTAACCAATTTATGTTTCACTATATATTTGAAGTTTATGTGTACATTAAACGTCAAATATCCATATAGTTAGCCCTATGCGTACAATTAACATACCATCGTTGATTTTAGAAATTAAAAAAAAATCCTCTGTTAGAAATGCCCTTTTGATGGAAATGCTGCATATAATGATTCTGTCTGTATATTTGAAGACCTAATTTAAATACTCTAACAAAGACGTTATAAAAATAAGTCCAGAAAATTTTGGGTCATCTTAAGTCATTTACTGGCTTCGAAAATAAATATTACGCAACAAAAGTTGATTTGTTCCTCTTATTTTATAATTTTTAAAAATGATGTATAAGTTCTACTGTAGAATTAAATTCAATAGAACTAGAATCTTATTGACAATATTATAATGATGTTGATTAATGAAGTTTTACTGTAGAATTTAGAAAATAGAACTAGAATCTTATTGACAATATTAATGATGCTGATGATGACATCAATATTAGAATTATACCCTTACAAAATCTCATTTATTACAAAATCTATTCAATCAAACAAAATAAACTCTTCAGTTTTTTTTAATTCTAGATGGTACTTTTCTTGAATTGACTGAACCAAATCAAGAACAAATACTTCGAAACAAACGTAGTGATTCAGGATACATCAGATTTGGTCGTGCTCGAGGAGGTAAAAATTCATTTCTACGCTTTGGGAAGGCTGACAAAAATTTTATAAGATTTGGTCGAAATGAACATAATCAACGAAATGATAAAGGCTATATACGTTTTGGTCGAAGTGATAAAAGTTTCTTAAGATTTGGCCGCGATAATAGTAATACTAATAATAATAATAATAATGAACCAATGAAATTTGGACGAAGAGGTGATAAATTTATACGTTTTGGCAGAAGTGAAAATCATGAAAATGAAGATAAAATTTCATCTAATTTGAATAATAATGAAATTGATAGTAAATGGAGTGAACTTGATCAGATGTCAAGCACTCATAATGGTAATAATTATAATAATGAATCACCACAAACACTTAGCACTTTAGTGCGTCTTGTTCGCCCAGACACTGGTTTTATTAGATTGGGTAAAAAAGCATTAGATAAACGACATGAAGAATATGAAAATAAATTGAGGCCAGGAATTGGTAAACGTGATCCTTTACAAACTGTAATTGGTGAAAGTGATGAAGATGAATTCCTATCAAGTTCAACAAATCAAATGCCGATAGCTGATGATCAGCAGTTATTTATATTATTTAATAAGGCATCACCAACAACAGTAAATGGTGAAGATAAATTTTATCCCTATTTGGACAATGAAAATATTCATGAAATCGATTATCTCCTAAGTCCAAAAATTGTTTCAGGCGATGCTAACGAAAGTATAATTAATTAAAATTTATAGTACCTACTGTACTATGAAAACTAATATTATAATTAATTAATTTATTTTTCTTAATAAATATAATCCAAAATTCTATTATTATAATTTTACAAATGCTTGAAATTTATTGTAAATAAAAGTAAAAGTGGATTTCTTATAATTTATTGGGAATAATGTTAGAACTAAGGCTGGACTAACATTATTTTAAGTATCAATAAATTGTTTTACATAATATAATATTTAATTAAATATCTCCGTATATTTGTAAAAATATTTATAATGTATTTTAATGATAAAATAAAATAAATTGCATTATTACATAAATTGATTATAATTATTGGTTAAATTGATAAAGTATACATATATTCTCATACTTATGACATAATTTACAAAGAGCATGTCTGACATCTTGACCTATGATCACATACGATGGACATATGGGCATATGGGTTAAAAACACTATTGGGAACAAAGTGGTGCTGTTATATGGTATTCCGAATATAGTTAAGCATTAAAGTGCAATTTCCGAATGTGTGTAAGGCGTCTAATGTTCAGTCTGTTTTTTATCCTAATACCAGAAAAAAGTATTTCATTTGAATGTTTTTCAGAAGTTATTACTATGAGTAGCAGTCATACCTTTTACAGTTAGATCATATAAGTCTTATTGTGAGATCACCCTCTTATATATTAGTGGCGGGTTTATTTACTCTGTATTTTTATCAATTCTATATATCTTCATTATTTCTATAAAATGGTAAGAGATGAATCCAGTTAAACTACTTTACTGAAGTTGCTAAATCAATTGATGAAAGGCAATATCATATGAATTAATATGTTCAAGGAACCGTATTCTCCGCATATTCAAAAATTGCTTTGTTAACTTCCCTTTATCAATAGCTTCGAAATAATTTTACATAATTATCGGTTCTTGAACAGGATTATTATTTTCTATATGTAAGCTTAAGCACTCCATGCCATTTCATCGTCTGTTTTTTATATGTTTATTTCCCTGATAATAACAATGAATACAGTGAAGTAATGTTCCACAGGAATCATTATACAATCTTTAAAATGCTTTAAATTATCTTATTTTCACATAATCATTTTGGGCTAATTCTGTGGGTATCATGTAGGCTGACATATTTTTATATTTCTCCTGCCTATACCAATGTTATATGCAACAATTATTGAATTGGTTACCAGGATGGTCTATGTGTTTAGGCCTTTCAAATGTTATATATTGCGAAATGGTCTAAATTGAAGTAAAAATAGAGTAACCGCCAATGTCGACCTACATATCTACTTCAAATATGGATCAGGTGCCTTTTAACGTTATGCCATCGCATCACACTTCCGTCAGCATTATGTTTTCAAATTAAAAAAATTGTTACTTAAATTTACTCACTAGTAACCCCTCCATCTATTGTAGGTAGTAAAGGCATTGAACAATAATTTTCGCTCAGTTAATTTGACACTTGCTATGTATAAAAATTGCTAATGTTATCAGAAAAATATATAAATACTCCATTCGTTTTATTTATACTTTTATTTATTTAATTTTTCCTATTTTAAGATAAAATATTTAATCGAATATTTTAATTAATTTATTGCATAAACAGTGATTTATCTATAAATTAAAAAATTATTGTATAATGATTTAATTTTGATATTTACATTTTAATTTAAATTTGTATATTATTTTCTAAAATAAAATAACCAAAGGAAAAAAATACTATGGCTGCAATAATTAAAGCAAGTAAGTTATAAATTATTAATATATTTTGTCTGTATCGTCATAATTTACGTATTCTATTAGTTACATAATGTGTAAAAGATAAAAATAAATTGATTGTGTTGATAATGTTTCAAAAACGTATAAACATATTTTCGAAGTTGTTAGCCAGTTGCCAACTAGTCACTATTTTAGTGAAACAACCTGGCAATGTGGACCCATCACTGTTTCAAATATAAGTTGATAAGAACATTTACAATAAATAATAAAAAATAAATAATATAAAGCAATGTATTCAATTCAAATGGTTCAAAGTTCAACATGTGTATACTCGTACTTGTACGATGTCTTAATAATTTTGATCTTTGTCTACTCAACACTACATTGAACCATAAAATGTTAAATTATGTCTCACTTTTCTTATATTTTTAAAAATAATTAAAGTTATTTAATATTTATAATAATGTTTTATTTACAGCAAATCGTATTATTATAACAACAGGCAAACGATTCTATTCAGAAGTTGCAAGTTATCCTAAAATTACAACACATTATACTATTCATCCAAGAGAAAAGGATCCAAGATGGAAAGGTATGTAATAATTATAAATTTGGTATTAATGCTTAATAACGGAGGGCTATAGTACATGTGATTTTAGTCTGCTTGTTTTGGTGGCTAAATATCTATGGTACAAATAGACTTAGAGCAGAAAATTAAATAAAAAATCATTACAAGAAAGTTTAATAATTAAATATAAATAAAATAATTTTTAAAATTAAATCAATACTCAAATTCCAGCTTAACAATGTTGACAGAGAAAAAGACAATTCCTAATTTTATTGCAGAAAACCTAATTCGAATTCTGCGAATATCGAAAGTCCTGAAGTCTTAAATTTAAAATACATCGCTTTTCTAGTGGTGACAAGAGTGAAGTTTTGTTTAACGTAATTTAGCTAGAGATTTCTTTAGTGCCTTCAAAATATATACCTTAACGTAATGATTTGATGACAGATCATTTGTCTGAAGTGTCCTATTGTCGAATTTAAATGATTTGCTCTTCGATTGCTTGTTGAGCACTGACAATTTTTTTTTTATTTGTTTAATGTAAATGTTCATAAGTATATCTAACGCTAAAATATATACTTGAATTTGTGGGATAAGTTATTGCTCGTCGAAGTCCAATTTCATACGCCTTGTATTTTATTTTCTTTTAGTTGTATTTTTCAATAGCATGAAACCCCGAAAACTGATATGCCCTTGATTCATTGTGGCAGAGATAAACTATCAAATACGAAACGACTTTCATGGTATAATCATCTGAGTATTATGACCGTTTTATCCAAACATATGAGAATGAAAAGAGCACTTCAAATTACAAAGCTACAATATGTGATCGAATTTGGAGAAGTTTACATCTTGAAGTTGATTTAATGACGTTGATGATGATGATGATGATGATTGTAAAACCAAAACTTCCCATAAATTTATATAAGATCTAAATACTCTGTTCTGATGCGATTTGAATAATGACGTCGTTAGTCATCAAAAACTTTACACATCTTTTAATTTAAATTATTTATCTCTTTCTAGACATCGATATGGAAAGATTTGTAGACGAGGTCGATATTGTAATAGTTGGTGGTGGACCTGCTGGTATGTCTGCGGTAATATTTTATTTTTTTATTAAATTATTGTAGTTATTTTCTTCATTTTATATTTATAGGCTATTCGTGCCAAACAACTCGCTTCTGATGAAGGAAAAGTATGTAGTTTTTTTTTCTTTGATTTTTTATATTTTTTGTTAATTATAAGACAAATTTTCGCATGACGAATAATTTCACAGGAACTGAGAGTTTGTGTTGTTGAAAAAGCATCCGAAATTGGTGGACATATTTTATCTGGTGCCGTTATTGATCCAATTTCATTGAATGAATTGATACCCGATTGGAAAGATAAGGGTGCACCATTAAATACACCTGTTGTACATGATAAATTTTCATTTTTAACAAAAAATAATAAAATACCAATACCAATTTTTCCAGGTAATTTTGTGGTTTGAAAAAAAAAAAAAAAAAACAAAAACAAAAAATGTT
The DNA here is from genome assembly GCA_027564355.1 of Penthetria funebris. Taxonomy (NCBI): domain Eukaryota; kingdom Metazoa; phylum Arthropoda; class Insecta; order Diptera; family Pleciidae; genus Penthetria; species Penthetria funebris. The sequence continues at coordinate 1,596 of JANSTX010053015.1, read as the reverse complement.
ATTTCACTTTGTCTTTTTTATTCTTTTTTTTTCTAGGATGGCCAATGGATAATAAAGGAAATTATATTGTACGTTTAGGACATGTTGTTAAATGGTTAGGTGAACAGGCCGAAGCAGCCGGTGTTGAAATTTATCCAGGTTGTGCAGCCACTGAAATTCTATTTCATGAAGATGGTAGTGTTAAAGGAATTGCAACAAATGATATGGGTATTGCTAAAGATGGTTCACCAAAAGATACATTTGCCCGTGGTATGGAATTACATGCAAAAACAACAATATTTGCTGAAGGTTGTCGTGGTCATTTAACAAAACAATTAATGAATAAATATAATTTGAATGCAACAAATCAATTGCAAACTTATGGTATTGGTTTAAAGGAAGTTTGGGAAATTAATGCCGAAAAACATAAGTATGGAGAATGGGTATAGTGGAATGAGGGGACAGTTGAGTTGTATTTATTAATAATTTGTATGTGTTTAACTTTGTTTTAGACCCGGTTTGGTTGAACATTCCTGTGGCTGGCCTCTTGACAAAAATACATATGGTGGATCATTTTTATATCATTTAAATGAAACAACACCAACAATTGCTGTTGGTTTTGTTATTGGTTTAGACTATAGTAATCCATGGTTAAGTCCATATCAAGAATTTCAAAAATTTAAAACGCATCCAAAAATTCGATCAATATTTGAAAATGGTACACGTATTGCGTATGGTGCACGTGCAATAAATGAGGGTGGTATACAAAGTTTACCGAAATTAACATTTCCTGGTGGTTGTTTAATTGGTTGTTCTGCTGGGTTTTTAAATGTACCGAAAATAAAGGGTACACACTATGCAATGAAAAGTGGTATGTTGGCGGCTGAAAGTATTTGTAATGAAATATTTACAGAAACAAATCAACAGACAACAATCGGATTGGAACCTATAACATATCCAGAAAAGTTAGTTTATACATTAAATTGATTATATATATATTTTCTAATTTTTAATTTTTTTTTTTTTTGTATTCTGTAGAATTAAATCATCATTTATTTGGAAAGAATTATATAAAGTTAGAAATTGTCAACCAACATTTCATACAGGATTAGGTATTTATGGTGGAATAATTGGCTCGGGAATATCAATGATTTTAGGTGGACGTGAACCATGGACACTGGCACATTCATCTGTATTGGATAGTGGAAAATTAAAACCGGCAAACGAATATAAACCTATTGAATATCCAAAACCAGATAATAAAATAACATTTGATTTGTTATCGTCAGTTGCATTAACTGGTACAAATCATGAAGGTGATCAACCACCTCATTTAACATTAAAAGATGATACAATACCTGTTAAACATAATTTAGCTAAATATGGTGGACCAGAATCAAGATATTGTCCGGCTGGTGTTTATGAATTCGTTCCAATTGAAGAGGATGGTAGTGGTGCTTGCGGTCATGATAATGAAACATTAAAAATGAAACTTCAAATAAATGCACAAAATTGTATTCATTGTAAAACTTGTGATATTAAAGATGTTACACAAAACATAAATTGGGTTGTACCAGAAGGTGGTGGTGGTCCAGCTTATAATGGAATGTAAATATA
>JANSTX010053004.1:0-11507 GCA_027564355.1 Penthetria funebris | reverse complement strand
ATAGAATGCCAGATAACAGAATCGCAAATATTGCAAGAAAAACACACCCAGGTGGCACACGGCCAATAGGTAGGCCTTCGAAGAGATGGCGAGAAAGTTGGACATCCGCATCTTAGTAATTAACAGAAAATATAAAGTCCGAGAAAATCACGGGTCCATGACCTAACGAAAGAAGAAGAAGAAGAAGAAGTCTTTTTAGTGTTGTAATATGGTATTACCACGACTTAGAGGAGAATTTCTAATCGTCTTGTAGTCTTGTATTCACTCCATCTTTCTATTTTCTTAACCTCATTTTGAATCAACAAAGCGTCTCTAGATTAAATTACACATTCTATTCTATAACACTGTCTGATTATTGTACTGGCCAGATGGTAAGTTTCCCCTTTGTTATTTGAAATTGCTGAAAATTTAGAATAAACTGCATTGAGTACCAAAAGTGTGATTTTATGTTTCGTCAATCTGATACTATAGATGATTAACGTCAATTAATTACGAATTCTATTAAGTGTAAATAAAAGGTGGAAAAGCGAATGGTCGATTAACAGCTACATATTCTGCTATAGACGTTATGTAACACAGGAAACTTGATTACAGGATATGTATATTACATAGAGCTTGACTAAAAATATATTGTTTCGATTCAGGACTTGGTACATAAGCACTACACATTAATAAACTATTTGTAGGTATAGGTTTTACACATAAATATATCGAATATTTGAATAATTAACCGACCAACTACATATTTCGCAGTATAAGGTTTTTTGGTGTAAAAGCCAATGTGTTCATGATGATATGATACGAAATTAATTACTAATTACATTTTTAAAAAAATTGCTTAACTCACTTTGTCTCACCATTATGTCTATATGTACTTCGGTATAATCCTCTTAAATCTGTACGAATAGTACCATTAAAATGAAGAGACAAATAATAATCACCAATAGACAATACTTCCTGGTAAACTAATTCAGTTATTTCCTCAATAGTACGTGCATATTGTACATCCAGCAGTGAGAATTCCTTTTGATTATTTCGTAACACTGACGTTTCCCAAAAGACTTCTAAATCTTTATTATTTAGAGCAATTGTATTTGTTGGTTCTAACACTTTAATATTTATTGTTACATCACCATAAAATTCTGATTTATTTATATCTGGAATAGCAATTGATAGGAAATATTTCTCAGGAATAACTTCTTGCGGTAATCTATAAGAAAATTGGTTCTGTTTCTGATCAATTTTTATAATTGTTGGTAAATTATCAGTATTTGAATAGCAGCTGACAATCATTGAAATTATAAGAAATGTTAATTTTAACATTTTATTATTAAATTAATTTTATTTGCAACCAAATGGAACAAAATTATACACTTATTTTCTCGCAAATAATTTAAAACTGAGTATTTTTTTTTTAAATTATAAAATTATTAACTTAGTCTATAATTGCAACCTTTGGTGTACTTGAAAATCTTTTTGATAATAATGGTTATTATTAGTAAATTGTTTACGGTTGTAGTAATTTTCTAATTTTTATGCTCATTAATTTATAGACAGAACCATTGATTAATAAATTTTTCTTCTATAATATTATTTTACAACACAATACATTGCATGAATTACAACGACTGTATTTATCATTATGACTATAGTGTAATATGTACACAAATTAGGTTCAAAGTAAGCCGTGGACAAGCTGACAATTGGTGGGAAAGTTTTGCAATTTTTTTTTTTTGTAAAATGCAACTGTACAGAACATTAATTTTTTACATATTTACATGTTTAATGGCAGGAAATTTTTAAAATGCGGAGGAGGAAAGTTATGCAATTAGGAGTGTTTAGTGTATTAACATCAATGTGTGTCTTATTCAACGCGTTTATTTTTAAGATAGGCAATAAATAATATGAAAAGTGCATTAGAAAATAATTATTATAATAATGCTGAAATTAGCAGTTTTTGTCTTTTTGTCGACAACTGGCACTCGATATTCTTACTATTGTTGCCAGTGTTTAGCATATTTGACAAATGATTGAATTACTTATAGCTAATTATCATCTAGAATATATTTATCTTCTCGATTGTTAAAATGGCAACTCAAATATCATATATGTCCGCAATGCCGTGTGATCACGGATAAAAAGAAGATGTCCAAATTACATTTGTCGACTGGTTGAAAAACATGTCAACATAGCTGACGATTTTTGCACCACTTTATTGAAATATTCAAATGTATAACAAAAAAATTATACTTAATTCAATATTTTCCATATGATAAATTTTAATTATAGTTATTTGAGTTTACATTTGATGTCACCTGAATATTTGAAACGGTATAGTCACATTTTATATCCCTTTTATGGTGTATAGATTAATATGATGTTAAAAATTTTGCATATCAAATGTTATGATGCCCTATGAATTGTGTTTATGATCATAATTCCAAGAAAACAATAGATTGAATTTGGAAATAGGATTGCGACTCAAAAAATAATGTTTTTTTAAAAATTTAATATTTATGTAGTCTAGAGTCTCAGTTCATGGATGTCTTTCTATATGACCTGTGCTAACTTAATTTCCTAAATCGTTTGTCAGTCTATCCTCGCATTATAGTAAAAATCTAATCTATATGATTTTATAATCTAATCACATTTATACTTTAATATTAAATTTACCAATATAACAATTAATATTTTTAGATAATGTTATTGCTGATTTGATATGGCTGACATACCATAATATTAGATAACAAGTATTCAATTTTATACTAATAAAATTAATTCATTATTATCATTTTGGCAATTAAGAGAGCGAAAAACTCAGTTTTTTTGTTTTTTTTCTTCATGGCCGACAATTTAATCGGGTCCAATAGTAATCAATAGCTTATCACTCAAACACATGATCACCTCTAATTGTCATCATAGACACATCCGTTTGTAAAGTAGTTCTATTGATTGGTGTTGGATATATCTCATAAAATAATGATTCATTCATTTATAATTTTTTTTTATTATATAAAACATTATGAACAATAATTAGTTTCTAGTTGACATCGCATAGTGCCCATCATGCTTAATGTATATATTTTTAAAATTTCAGTGATGCATGGAGGGTTGGGAAGGAGGTTAAACAGGAAACTAAACCGAATCGCGTCACTATGATATCGGATACTCAAACAAGGTCGATCAGTTATTATGTCACCAATAAAACGGACCACCGGAGAAAAATATCGATTCGTTACCGCTCCATAAGTGACACTTGTGATGTTCCCATGGTAAAACAAATTTTATAAAATGTGATGTTTGTCTCTACGCTCACTTGGATCCGCTAGGATTAGGCTAATGCCAAAACAATGAATTTAGTGGTGATTTTCGCTCGCGTGGGCATATTAAAATTATGTAGAGGTAAGATGCAATACTCAATACTGTTGATTTTATTCAATGTTATATACCAAGCCAGATCCAGGAGTGGAACAATGGTGATAGTAAATAAAAATACCTTTGCTATCATATTTTTTATTTTTTTATAATGGAGTACACTTGTTACGTATGCAATTGACCTTTATATATCATTTTTTTTAATTCGGTACTGTGGGGAATGTGATATATATAATCTTGTTCTAAATAATAGAGAAATAATGGGTGCTTGAATTCTGTAATGTATCGATTCACTAAATCTGAGTGGTCTTCTACAACAACGCCTTATGATACGCCTCATATAATTTTGAAAGAACCAAGAGTAGTGAAATCGGACAATAGTTGGTAAGTAGAGTTGGATTTTTTTAATGGTTTAAGAATTTGTTTGCCGTTGTCATTTTCCATAATTTTGATGTATGTATTGAAACAACGCACAAAGAGGCCACATAAATTTATTGAATGATCTTTAGATAAATCTATTAGAATATTCATCCTCGTTTCATTATTGTTGGACGTCCTGAATAACGGTCTCAGTACACCCATCGTTAAGAATTCCATTAAGTGGTGATGATTGTTATTTAAATATTTTTACTATTATAATCAGGACTTATTGGAGTCAGTGTCAACCAAGCCAAGGATGTGGACCGAATTTATTGGCGAGGTCCCATAAATATTCATGGTGTATTGCGAGCATACCTTCTTTCCACACTCCATACACTATTGGGTACCGCAACAAAATAAAGAAATATTTACATTTTTAATAATGATAATAAGAACAACAATGCTTATAGCATAAAATATATTGATGAGAAATTCACGAACACTCTGAATTTAGAATCGCACCTGGACGAAATCAAATAAAAGGCTTTTGATTTTTTACATGCTATGGGTGTAATTCTTAAAAAAAAAAACTAAGTAAACTTGATAAGAAGATCAAAATACTCTGTTATAAACAATTTATACCACTAATAACGTACGCATTCTTGGTTACCAATATCTTCACATCAAATGGAAAGTTCTTCGCTTACTACTTTAAATATAGACAAGTCAGAATATACTGCGCCGTTGGCATCGAAAGAATCGACAGATTTTAAAATCAGAGATCCTGAAATCTCTGCTGTTAAGCGTTGTGGCAGATGACCAGTTATATTGGAGAACCCATTAACGATAGAATCAAGCACCCAATGAATCCGAATTACCTAAATAAATTATAGCACAACAACGGTCTACTAACACTTCTTTCTACCCAATAAACTAATGCTGAAACTAATTTGTAAATATGTTATGAGTGCTACCTCTAATATATGCATATGTGATGACGCAAAATTAAAATATGTTGATTTGCATTGTATTCATTAGCGTCTTACTGACATAATAAAAACGTCTAGAAAATAATAAAGCTTATCATTCGTTTTAAATGACTTATAGATTAAAAACATGTAATCACTATTATTAAAGATAATATCTTTGCAATTATAAATGTAAGCAAACAATAACATTAGGTTGTAATTATTACTAATAAAAATATTTAAACACATTCGAGTCTACGAGTATAAAGCATCAGAAATAATAAATTTATGTCAATAATCTTAATTGGAGCTGTAATACAATGTTAAGAAAAGCAGAGTCCGTCGCTACTCGATGTATTACTTCTGCTAATCAGCTAATGTCAAAATGCTCAACTTTTGATAAAAGTAACTAGTATATGTTTACATTCCGTTGTTGATACATGATTCTAAGAAGTAATTGGCGTGAAAATGAATGAAGATCGCAACTGAGATTGGCTGAAAATCTGGATATTGCAGCCTCATACTTAAATGAACTTAAATTTAATCCTTAGAATGAACACGATTCATTTAATGATCAAAAGGAAATTTTAATATTAAATTTTTTAATACAAAATTGTTCGCTAGACAACAATAACTTATGATGTTGAAAGTCAAGTGCATAGAAACTGATTTAAAATCATATATTGTAGTTTATTTCTTTGCAACAGTGACCCACAAATAAAAAACTAGCAATAACGATTTATGAACAACTCAATTAAACTATTCAAATATAGCACTAGATAGAATTGTAACTAATTCTAAATTTTCTAGTTAAGTTCACATTCAATGTTTATTACGTGCACATTGAAAGTGTTTCAAAACAGTATGGGAGCGGCGATCAGTAGGGAAGAGGGCGTCTCAAAATGGACGCGGAGCTACCTAGGATATTTTAAATTATCGCCATAGTTTGAGTCTGAATTTATTTCAGAAGATGATCTCTGATTAATTTTAAAGGGTGACAAAATGTAAAGAATATCATTAAGGATAACTTGGACAATAGATATTTAAATTTAATTTCGTTCAAAACTTATTAAACATATTTTGAAACTGCCAATAAATATGGAAAAAAATCTTTATATATCGCCAAAATAATACGACAGAAACTAGATTGATAGTCAAAGTCCAAAATATGCTTAAATGTCAAATAGACAAGAAGCGAAATCTGAAAAATGTCTTTCGCAATCATTCAAGATAAATTTTTGATCAACAAATAAGGCACGAAGTCTCGCATTTGAATATGCACAGATTCTGATGCTGAAGGAAATGCTTATTTCACCAGTATTTGTTTTACCTTAGAATTAAATTTAAGAACTCATTTATAAATGGATCTCCTTTTGGAAGTTTCGGATTGTCAAAAAGATCACGATGACTACATGCAAAATTTATTTTCACAAGTATTAAAACATATTAAGACATTTACTAATTTTAGTACACTGAGCAGCATTGTTCGATTAATGGATATCCACAAAAGTCATATCTTATTATTCTACTTTCATTTCTTCCGCATTGTTCTACTAAAATGCATCCTCTTAACATTCGAGTTTTCGGTTTTTTTAAATCCATTATTTAATAAGTTCGTAAGATGATTTATAGATTGACAATCTGACATTTAGTTCACAAGTTACAGTGATTTTCAGTCAAGCTACTTTTGTAATTTTCAAAACAATGGAAAAATCTGATTTTCGTTTGTTGATAAAGCATTGCGTTTTAATGGGAAAAGCAATCATTGTCAAGCCATTGCTTTGGGCTTGACAAGTATTTTGCTGCGTCCAAAAACACCTTTAAATGGTTTTGACCGAACATAAATTGAAGTTGCGTGAGATAGCTGACACCTTATCAGAAGGCAGTTTATCCACCATTTTGCAAAGTCACATTTAGTCTAAAATTTGTTGTTTTATTGGTCATCATACTTCCTAATTGAGTGATGTGTTATTTATAGACTGTTTTCAATGATTTTATTATGATAAATACTGTAAATTTTTTTTAGCATTTATGATAGATGACTGGATGAGCATTCTGATGTTAATGAAATTTATCCTAGTCTGTTATTAGATGATGCTATTTTAAAAATTAAAGATTTTGTATTATTAAAGTCTGATCGAATGCCAAAGGATGTATTTTTTGTTAGAAGAATTATCCAAATTCAGTTATTTATTTTAGTTTATTTTAAAATGTGCAATCACTATGATCAATCAAATAGTTTTATTTTAGTCGCAAAGAATCAGTTTTTTGATCAGATCAGAATTTGTTTAGAATTAGATTAGATTGCAGTTTATGAAAAAAAAAGAAAAGAATCACTAAATTACAATCAATCAGCCTTGAGTTCTATAGAATCAGTTTTAAATCAGATTACTGTGTTTTAAAACGTGTCATACTTTTCACATACTCAATAAATTTAAAATCATTGATTATGTGTTTTGAATGAATTACCATAGTTAAAAAAAAAATCATATAATAATAAATAAGAAAAATAAATAAATATAGTAGATATATTTAAATAATATTTTTTTTAGACATTACTGATATACTACATCAGTGTTGTTGATATCAAATTCAAATTCGAAAATCTTTAATTAAGTAAAGCTTGTTAAAATTCAATATTTACATATTGTGATCGATAATAATTTTCACATGGTGACCTGTAATATATTGTTGAAGGGGCGAATATGTCAAAGGATTGTACAATTTAAATGAGGACTAACACTGCAAAAGGATTGGTAAAAACCAATTTATTGCATAGCTTGAACTATTGGCGAATTCTGAGGATAGAAATATTATAACATGAAACTTACCAGAGAGTGTCTTTCTGACTTCAGAGTATCCACTAAGTTGTCGGTAAATTAAACGATGTCATCAATGACAGGATAATAGATGTGTATACCAAATCATTTACACTATATCTGTAAGAGTACTATTTAAATAGATTATTCTTGGAAGTATATCAAATTAATTTCATTGTGTATTATATATTTAAAATCAGTTAGCAATTATATTCAAACTATGACTTATCTGCTTAAAAACAGAAAAATCACAAAACTAACTTCTGATTAAATTTTACAGTGTTAGTATAGTGATTAATGTTTTAGCACAGCAAGTGTTTAAGATTCCGAATAGAATTTGTTAAGACAAATCTCAATAAATCTCAAATTGCATACTTCTAAATCAAATTACTTGTACCATATTTAAGCAAGGCAATGAATAAGACAAATATCTTCATATGTTTTAGCTAATAAGTGTATAAGATGCAACAAATAAAAAATCTTTCAAACATAATCAATTTTAATTGTAAATTTGTATAGATCGCTGGACCTTGAGATGACAGACGCGTTTGAAAAATACCAGATTAGTAGAAGACTAATCATGACTAATGATGTTAGGATGCAAGTAAAGGATGAAGTAAAGGTTCACAGAATTGTGATCTAGTCATTGTTTGTGTTGTACACAAAAACAATATTACAAAAATCTTATCGTTTGTAAAAATAATTTTTGAAACAAAAAAAAAATCGCACCTAAGTTATAATTAAATACCACAGAAATGAGTAACAAATTATTGATATTGCTTTTGTAATTATGGGAAACATGTTTCTCGACAGATTGAACTAATAGATTACATTCAAATATTAGATATTCGAATGAATTTTTGATTTTTTATTTTAGTTACCAAATACAACAATTGATAAGCTTATGTAGAAAAAATGTTAATGGATAAATAGAAGTAAAATAATGGAAATTCTGGTAGTAATGTAATAATCACTGTTCGAGAAGACAATAAATTCGAAAATTAAAGTGAGGACTAACGAATTCCTCTCAGGTAACGAAATCGATTAAAGTACAGAAAAATGGATAAAATAATAAAAAAATAAAAAAATAAATAATTATAATAGTGACTCATATTGGGTATTAAATTTTACATAAAATTGATTGATTAAATTTAAAACATACATGAAATGATATACACTCCTGACAATTGAAGTGATCAAATAATATCTAGGTTATTTAATCTATCTTACCTTTAATTATATGTAATGTCACCAGAAATTCGAATCATGTAATCAATTAATGATTTGTGATAGCAATAAAAGACAAAATGTATATTCTAATTTTAAAAAATAGATAGCAGAAGATCTATGCACAATTCTACCAAATTATTCAGATGAAGAAATGAACAACTCCATTCGGGTATCTCAATTTATAGTTGTTTGTCAGCATGAAATACGTTAAATGTATCTTAGATATGGATATTTAATTGTGATACAATTTATTCTATGAGTAAATTTATTTCTCGAATAGTTGTAAATGGAAAAAATAATGTATACTAAAGGAGGTTCGATCGCGTTATGCTGATGATCTCAAAGAAAAAAAAAATTTTGGATAAGATCATTTAATTTTTTATTTCGACATACGTAATTACTGAAGTTCACATTGAACTAAGTTTATTATCAAACATTGCTCACACCTATTTTATAATTTTTTTTTTTTTGATTTTGTGCATTTCCGAAATTAACAAAATTTTTTATCATGCACCACCACCAAGATCATCAGCTGTATAATGCAAAACCAACATTTTAATTTAGATTAAAATATTACTTGAGTATTTGCGAGATCTGTCGTGGGATCACCATCATGAACGCGATAAACAAAGTTATAGCTATTATGGTGCACGACAGGATCAGTTCAGTTTTGCAACCGAATATTCAAATTAGCTGTTCCATTTCCATACAATGAATTCTTAAATTATTGCTTGTAAATACATTTTTGACAAATTTTGTGTTGCTAGATTAAAATTAGACTTTAATCGTCAATAATAATTTAAACAATCTATTTGTTTACATTTATTATTGTACAATCATTTAAAGAACCTAATCAATACCATTGTGTACAAGTGAACTACTATTTAAAATGTGACACACGCAGTAATTTGCAGTTGTAAGCGATTGTATTAAAAATCTCTTTTGTTTCGAAACATTAGTTTTCGCCAGTGCAAATATTTATCAGAAAAGAAATAAAGAAATAAAAGTACGACTGCTACAATGAAAACACTGATGGTTTAAAAAGTCGTTCGTTTAATTACAGACCAGTTGATAAATAAAAATATTATGCTAATTTTGTTTACAGAAATTTTTTTTATGGAAGTTTTAAACTAATATTTAATATACCTAATATACTAGTTATCTGTAAAAAATAAACAATTCAAGTAAATAAGATAAATGAAATTAATAAAATGATCTGAACAACAATAAACGTCTTTCTTCAGTATTGGCATTATCAAATAAGAAAAGCATAAATTTAAATACATTAAAAAATTATAAAATACTTAAAATGTTTTAATAAAAAACTGTATTAGTTATTAGTGAATTTCAATCAAATCAGAAGAAAGAGCTTTATTTTTGAATTTCATTTGAAAAGTTCGTTTTCAACTAATAAATTATTGAATTTGAATTAACTATTAAGGTGAATTGCCAGTATATTTTTAATTATATTCTAATATTTAAGATTGAATACAGTGGTTTTTAATTATTTTACTTTATTGAAAAGTTGGAAAATTTCAATTATAGTTATTTTTATTATTATTTGATGTTACATGCATATTTGAAAGGGCTTAAAGGTTCAGATGACTTAAATTATTATAATTTTAATATCATCATTTTAATCAGTATAGCACAATGACATACATATGATTTTAATTTATTGCTTCTTATACACATAATCATCATCTTAACTTGTAGTCTATAATTTGACGTGGTAATACGATGTTAATTTGTCGCTTCCAATAAATTTTAAAACAATTCTGCAGGTTTTACGTATAAAAATAATAAAGAATAAATAGTGAATATGAGGACTATTTAGTGTACAACACTTTCTATTGATTCTTGTATTCTATAGCAATTTCATAGTATTTTATGTCATCTTAAATTGAAATTTATTAAGCAAAAAGATGATCTCAAAATATTTATTCCAATTATTAAATTTTAATTTAATAAAAGCGTAATTATAATTAAAGGTAAATTTATACAGAAAGACACATATTTATTCCAGTAACAAATTTTAACAGTTTATGTGTAGTTTATCATTGTCCAAAATAAAAATGCTCCGAAGTTAAAAGAAACAGCCAATACTTTTTAAAAAAAAACTTGCAATATCAATTAACTAATTTAACTAAATAACTAAAAATTGCTGAAACTAGTCTCAAATTTATGCTGTCTAAAAATCGAAATTAAAAACACAGAATTGTCGTGCAAAAACTATATGCAATAAAATAAAATTCTCCGTTGACAAATGTTTGACCAACGATGGCATTTATGAATCATTCGAGAAAACTTCAATACGAATTCACAGATATTGAGACAAAAATAATTCCCATTCTTAACATAAACACCCGCAATATGAAACCCTTGCCTCAACGAATTATGGATATCATCGGACTGATAAAGAACTTTAGAAGACAATTATATACAATCTGATCACAAATTAACTGACTCAACAATATGATTAGAAATTAAGTACTGACAAATGAGACTAAGTAAAATCCGATCGTGTAGCTTATAAAAACATCAAAAGGGGGCCTGGAACTAAAACGAATAGGAACATCATCGTAATTGGTCGCACTAGATGCTTAACAAATATCAACACTAATTATTTTGCCATTTCCAACAATTTGTCTCTCATTTCGTCAAACAAACACAAAACAAGAGAAATGTATAATTGGTTGCCAATTACTGGAGGCCCTGGAAATTGTTTAACGGATCACAACATAATATATAAGTA
>JANSTX010052993.1:0-11508 GCA_027564355.1 Penthetria funebris | reverse complement strand
AATGTCTCGGTCGGTTAAAGATACGACTCGATATTTAAATAATAAATGCGAGAAAGCACACATGCTTCCACAATTACCATTTTATTAATTCTAATTATTTGTTATCAGATCGAAATTAATTTATATTTAATTTATCTGATTATACTTGAAACTATTGAATTGTAGAAGCGATAACCTTATTCCAAATATGACATGTTATGTTATTAATGTTAATTAATTTTATGATAATGAAATTGTTAATGAGCTTGTTTAAGATTTTCAGTTCATCCCAAAAATTATATATTCGTAATGTCCATTTATAATTGTGTCGACGACAAAGCCTTCAAGTCAATTAGTTTATTTTATATACCATGTTGCTCTATTGTTCACATTTCTGAAATACTAATTACTAAATGGAATCGGTCTTTCTGTTCGATATTGCTTTTCGATCAGTTTACTTATTAATCGGTTGATTTTTTTGATATTATTTGTATGCACCATTCTGGTGCATATCACCCATATCATTGGGCATAATATTGTTCTGGTCGCAACAAAGTTTATTTACAAACAAAAACATTTGATTTTTAATAGCTTATCAGACTTCGTGATATAAAATACAAATGAGGATTGGGGTCATGATTTTGTATTCCATAACAATTTAATAACCATAAATATTGTATTGTATGTTTTTTTTTTTTTTTTTTTGCCGTTTATGTGCTGTACTCTTCCTTGTGGTCAAAATGCATAAATAATTATATATATAATTTCTCTTAATCGATCACGTTTCAAATTCGAAATCTTTAAGATTCGTCTTTGTATCGCTTGAAGGTTCGAAGTGTGCATTAAAAGGGTCACTTATTTTTATTTATAATTATTAAACATTTGTCTTAAGCTATTTATTGTATCCAGATAAGAAGTCGTTGTTTAATTTCTATTGAAATAGGATAGGAAAAGCCCTATGTTGTATTGATTTTAATCACTCATGTATCAATGATTGTGATAATATTTTAGATTATACAGTTTTTAGCATGCTTAGTTAGTATACAGTCTGTACATTATTGTATTATTAACAGGCATGCATAATAATTTTTAAAAGTTAATTTTATATTGAAGATATTTAAAACTTAATAAATTCACTTCATTTTTGTACAATGAAAATGGTCCACTTTTGTTTAAATTTAATTTCAACGTTATCCTCTTAGTAGTTTTTTAACGAATATTTGTATTTTATCTAAAAATTTATCTTATATTTGAAATAATATCAATTTTTTTTTAATTAAATGTGATATATCCTATAACATAATTTTCGTCTTAATTATTTGTATACATAGCTACAAGAATAATACATTAATATTCAAATTTATATTGTTTAATCCAATAGAATTAAATAGAAAGTTTTAGTTTTCATAATTTGAGTTATTCTTATCGTTTTGAAACAACCAGAAAACAACTTTTCTTAGAAGGCATCATTACATATTTTACATTTACGTTTTTGATTGTACTAAAATTCCATTCATCAATAACATACGAGTTAATGTGAGAGTTTCTAAGTTATTATATTTAATTTTGGTTTTCCTCAAATTCATCACAAGATTTAACCAACTGTCGGTTTTCATGATTTTAGTTAAAATAAATATTTATATTTTATGCAAATTTTAACTTCAATAGGCATTAGTTTCTTAGAACAGTAGAAAGTTACTGTAGATAAACTGGGTGTGATGAGTTTGATGAATGTGTACCATAATAACAACCTTATAATATTTACATTTACATGGTTAATTTTTTTTATGGGATATTTATACATATTTGTATTTGAACCACTATATAGGTGTTTCATATGATTTACAGAACCCCAAATAAGTTTACTTTTACTAGTATTAATTTGTCTATACTCGTATTATATATATATATATATATATATATAGTTAACTTAATATGTTTTTCATATGGAATCGTGTAGAGATATATTATATTATTACGTTTCTAAGCATGTTATTTATCAATGCCAGTCAAAATTACTAAGAGAAATTTAGCTTTGATTTAGTGGAAAATTTGTTGGTTTATTTTAAAGCCATTTAATTCTCTTCTATGTAGAGGAAAATTTATCAAAACGAATTACTCGTTTATATTATATAATGTATAAATAAAATACAGGACATGGTATAATCATATGCTTAATTTCACAAATTTTTATAAAATTAATTATATGTAGGCAAATACTTAATATTGTTGGTAGCTCTCACCCCATACCCTGGGTATTTATGATGACTTAATTTACAGACTCATCAAATTTGAATGTTGAATATTAAATGAAACAAAAGTTATTAACTAGAAGATTATATTATTTCCTGCATATAAACGTTTACAATTGTTAAAAATATAATGATTGCACGATCAACAAAATGTTTTCAAATTATTATTGTTAATGCTTGTTATTTCTCATATTAATTTTTTTCATTTATCATTTCATTGGTCAATTTGAAATGAAATTCTCTTTTACTAAAAATAAAACACACAATTTATTTATAATAAAAATAATTGCAAATTTCCATAATTTACAATACATATTACAATTTATATACATATTTTATCTTGGTGACGAATGGACTGGCCCACTATCAATCCATCTATATTTTTACATGGTGTCACCGATAACTCGATCGTGATATATAATAGTAATGGACGATGTGATCGAAGCTAGAAATATGTTGTTAATGTTGTGTTTATCCACTATAGTTGTCTAAATTTCTCAACAATAAACTAGGTAGCTGATAAAGATTTATTTACCATACTACTGAAATATTCAACTGTATAATATAATTATAATTGATCCTATATTTTCCAGTTGGTAAATTTCAATTGTAGTTGTTTGTTTTCATATTTGATGTTACTTAAGCATTGTTCCAAATGTCAACTGATAATCCTTTTTTTTTTTTCTGCCCCAAATTTGTTTAATATTATGAAAACAGTGATCTCTGCCCTACTGATCTAGCTTAAGTGTAAATTTACTTTTTACTTTCATTCATTACTTTCAAACAGAAGAAGCTTACAAATTAACAATTAGAGTAATTAAATTATTTTGCTATTATTATTTAGCATGTCCTTGATGAGATTTGCATGTCGAAATACTTTTATTTCCTATGAGACCAATGTTACCAATGTTAAAGGTGCTAAATACAATAAATGACTAGACAATCACTTATAAGTTACTTGCCTTTATTTGCATGAACCTTATTTCATCCGCATTCATTCTATAACTGAGAAATCAATTGAATTGAATAATAGATTTTTAAAACTTAGTCATTAGACATAGCATATAATAGCCTCCACTCGAGTCTCAAATTATGAATTCTTATATTGTGCTGTGTATTTGGCACTTTAATTTTTATGCTTTTTTTTTTTTTTGCCTTACTATTAAGTTAATAAATACTAACTCGTTGAATCAAAATAAATTGATTGGAATGCATCGAAAGAATAAACTAATAACATATTTGGAAATAATATGATTTATGATTTAAAAGCGACTATAAAACCATTAATTTTATTTTCAAACATAAAATATATTGACAACAGATATATCATTTGTAGAATGTAAAAACTGTACGAGTATATAAGCTGAACGATTTCCTTTGATGAAAATTTAAACTCAATTTAATGGAATAAATAAGTCAAGCATATTATTTTTGTACTCTATTTTGATATCTTAGATATTCAATTTATCAAATAATATTATAATTTACTTACATTATGGTTACCAATATAGGGAGTTATCGGCTTTCATAAAGGTTGACCATCCCATATCATTACTGCCTTGTGTTGTCACCACGTAACTCGATCGTTTACAATATATATGTCAGTAATAGCATGTGACTGTAGTCTAAAAAGATGGTGTGAATTTGGCGTTTATCGATTGGTTAAAATAAACATCTCTCTCCACTGAAATATTCAAATGTATAACCGGATAATTGTCATTTATTCTATATTTTCCGGTTGATAAATTTCAATTATTGTTATTTAATATTACATTCATATTAGAAACAACAATGCAACATCGTAATGTCGCCCAATATCCATGTAACATACAGCATATTGTGAAAGGTTAATAACCTTTGTGGTGGCATTAAAATGAAAATTCAAACCAAGTTTAGTAAATGTTTATGAAATGTTCTTGACAATAAATTATTTTTTAGCTTTTTACAAGTAGCATTTAGTAGCAATATATAGAGAAATGTATATTTTCCCCCAGTGGTTACGTATTTAAAAAATTAGGCAAGTTTCAGACTTAAAAACTTTTATAATAGCCTTTCGGTATATATAAATAATGCGAAACTAGAATATTTGCATTGAAAAATATTCCTATATGTGCCAGAATTCTTGTTTAATGTTTGTGTGTACAAACAAACGTAGTATGAACATTGCAAATTACACATGATCTTGCATTATGTGGATTTTAAATTTATTTCAGATCACAGTTTTTAATTATAATCACAGATTCTATAAGTTAACAACATATAGCAACTTTGTAATAATATCACTTTAATTGCATCTGACATTTTTAGATAATTGTCAGTATTAAATAGTCTATGTCACTGCGTATTCATTATCTGGGCCTCTATTCAACAATCTATGATGTTGTATAAAACTGTGCATAATTGTGATTTACCAACTGGAAAATATAGTAGAATATAGCAGTTTAAGTAAATTTCTTTCTGTCAAAGAACTATATTAACACTACTTTTTTTAACCACTACCACACGTCATTATTGTGATCGAGTTTCGGTAACAATATAAGCATTGAATTGTACAATAAAATGATATAACGGTCATCTATTTGATTTTTCACATAAATCTCATATTCATTTCATTGATTTTTAGCTGTATTTTAAAGTTGCAATATACTATAGTTTCATAGTAGCTTTAAAGTATATTTTGTTTATATATAGTTTATGTATACGAATAATCACTTGTCTTATGTACTATAATTAAATAAATTTTAGACACAGATTGAAATCGAATTGTCTAACTTTATTCTTGAAGTTAGTTTTATGAACTTGATTATTAAACTGAAGGTGTTATTTGAAGACATTATACATATAACATAATTATTACAAATTCAAAATAATATTACCTCAGTCTACATTCAACCAAAATACATAATGTTCACACAAGTTTCCCATATAAATTCGGGTGTAACTCACATAATACGATTTGCTAAGAAAACTAAATTGTATTAATATTTGAAACTTACTCTTGCATAAGTGTTACACATGTGACGTTAATTATTACTAGAACAATTTCTCAATACCAGAATTTCTAATATTATAATTAACCTTATAGTTTATAGCAATATAGTCTGTGAAACTTAAATATCAAATATGAATTGTAATTTACCTAATCAAAATTTCATTATTAATTTGATTATTTAATACTCACATTGAGATAGTGGCAACAAAATTATAGTCGTATATTTCTTGTTATAATATATAAATAAATTTATTATTCTAGGGCTGCTTTTTAGGTTGCATAGGTAAAATTTTTCAGTATCTTTATCTCTTATAGAGTAATAATTAGACTTTGCATACATCTTAAAAACAGTAACAAAGCATATAAGCACTGAAAAGCTAAAGATCTTAACCACTTTAAAATGACAGGTTAATCTAACTGAAATGTCGAATTATGCAGTATTAAATATACAAACTTATTAGAAATATTGTGAGTCCCTGGCACTAATTCATTAACAAATTCATTTAACACAATTGGTATGGTGGCCATCATCTAAAGAATAAATTAATTATGTTCAAAATTACATAACATAACCAGCATAAAATAAATTGGTTTAATTTAGTAAATCAATATTATAATAACATATACTATGTACCAATATTTGCTGGGATCTTCCGTTAAGATGATAGTTTGAGTTCAACATTATTCAGTTTGTTCTAATGAATGAAATAATACATTGAACAAAATCAATTGTGATTGGTTACATGATGTGAAATCAAGTGATCAGATGCAGACGATACAATTCTCATGACTGGAAGCGAAAATGTCTTTTATTTGCATTTACTCAGGATCCATTTGTGATGTCATATGAAAAAATAAGGTCAAACAACAAGTTTATAATTTACAAATCATACATTCGACCGATCGTAACATAAGATCCACAAAATAATTTCATGAAATCAGAACATTTGGTACTCACACGTCGAAGGATTAACAACAAAGTATTCCAGTTTAGGCTCAAGTTTAGGAGCATAGAATTTGTTTGTCTAACTTATAACCTTGGCATGTTGTGCCAGACTGAATTTTTTTGGAATTATGAACTAAGATACGTGGCCTGGTGTGAAACATGAAAACTATTATTTATAATGTATAATAATATGCAATTTGTGTGGAGTTATGCAATTATTACAAAAATACAACTTTAGTTTTTTATTAGTCTATTGTCATGATGAAACGGTTTATTTATAGCGAACTGGCAATGAAATTTGTTTCCTTATTTAAAAGTGTTCTTACATTATTTATACGCACCTTCAATATATGAATTTAAATAAAATTCGTCCTTAAAGAATTTTCTGAAATTTTATTTAGGCACATTCTAAAACTACTGTGTATTTTTGTGTACACATAAAAAAAATGTTTAATTTTCTTTTTGCCATGGGAAATAAGATTGCCAATCTCTTGAGATTTGTATACAGCTAGAAGTTGAGAAATTTTGTTATGCGGGTGTTATATGTATATTTGTTTTGATAACAAAGTACGAAACATAAGACTAAAAAGATTACTAATGTATTTTATTCTATAAACTTGAATCAAGTTTCCTTTTTCTTATTATTCGTTTTTTTTTTACTGTAAATTATTTTGAGCACAAAACAAATTATATAATATATTAAATTATGATGGGTATATTATATATAAGATATATATAAAAGATAATACTCAAGATGAACATGGTTATGAATGAACTCATCTTTAAAGAGATATTATTTATTTTATAAAAATTTTATAAAGGTGTTAAATAAATAATGGATTGATATGATTCATTAATCTTGTCCCCAATTTCTCATGGGACTATAGATATGGTATAAGTAAACAGCAATGATAATGTTCGTTTGTCTTCGTGTTTATATAGGTGATAATTCTGATTGTATGGTACCAATTTTCAGTCTTATCATCCATCATTTAGTTATGTAAATTACGTTTGTATTTTAAATGTATATTAGTAAATCTTTTGCAAATGTTTATGTGAAATATTCTACAAGCGGCATTTACAAATTCCATCATCATCTTAACACCTACGCATCCAACTTTCTACAAAATTCAGAACTGAGATTATGAATGAGAAAGTTCTGCCATAAATTTGATGGTGATGATAATGATAATAGATTCAGAAATTTTATGACCTTTTGCCAAGTTAAATCCGCAAATTTTAAATAAAAATGCTTGAATACTAGATTTTAAATGATCTATTTTTAAAAACTGGTCAACTACATTTTCACAAGTCTACAGTAATGATAACCTATTTCACAATCGTCTCGGTATTCAACAAAAATATATTGATTAATATAAAGGATGTTTCTGAGTAATGACTAAATAAATTTGAAGTGGCAAACATTCATATTGAGGTTGCTCAACATACTTGGATGTTCTTGGTTCCATTGTCCATAATTCTATTGATGAAAATTACGTCAAAATTCACAAGTATTGAAGTGACTTTTTTGAATTTTAATTTTGATAAAAAAAAAATATTCTCGTTATATAGGTTATTACATTTTGCGAAAAAAAAAACCCGTGCAAGATAATTTTTAAAACTTTATAAAAAAACAAACTGTTTGGTAGAAAAATTTTGCATATTTATAGAGAATTACTTATAGTTTAATAAAAAAATTAATTAATTTATTTTCGGAACTACTCTTTAAAAATGAATTTCTAAAGAAAGAGTCACACTTATAAATAATGTTTGTTTTTTGTTCGACTTAATCTAGCTTGATATTATTATAATCTATTCTAAAAATTTCAAGAATGCACTATTTTTTGTTTAGCAGCAATAATTTTCGTAAAATTATGAACTAAGATACGAATAGTTTTTTTTAAATCAGTTAATTACTAAATATGTAAAAATATTACATTAATTCATTTATTCTATAATATAATCTGCATTGTTAGAAAATCTTTTAAATTTGAATTCGTTATCAGATACAGGTATAAGTTCATGATATGTCAGGGTACCTGGAATTGCTTTCTGTTTTGTTATATGACACATCAATAGAAAAATCAAATTCTATGTCAATATTAAGAGTTTTTTGTCCAATCATATAATTCATTTGCTGTCCGGATTTGTGGTGTATACTCTGATACTAAGCTAGTTCCTTTTATATGCTCACAAGCGCCTTTACCATGTTAGGTTGCATGAAATTGCCACTCAGAATTAATGCTAAAGTCTTTCTTGTGCTGTAATATATTATTGATTTTTTTTTTTATTTTTAAATTATGTTGTAGCTCTATCCGTTACCGAATATATTTCAGCAATATTTATTATTTTTAATTTGATGTATAAAATTAACTGGTCAATAAATATATATACTGTAACGCTATGATAAATAAGACTTTCAGAAATCATTATAAAACTATAATGGTGAAGCACGTTATTTAAATCTTTATAATAAATTACAAATGGAAATTTTGTTGCTTGTTTATTTCCAATGAAAGTTTTGCACTTCATTTTGCATAATTAAAGAATAATTTTCAGCAGGTTTTGTTCCGAAATAATAATAAACTATAAGTAATGCCCTTTGAATATGCCAATTTCTACCAAACAGTTTGTTTGTTTTTATGAATATTTAAACATTGTCTTGCACGGGTTTTAACGCAAAATATAACAAAAAAAATTCTTTGTTAATATTTTTTTATTAAAATGAAACTATTGAAATACAAAAAAGTTAAAAAAAAAATGTCACTTCCATATCCGTTTTGACGTAATTTTCACCCATAATATATATCACCAACAAACTAGGAACAACTATCGGTTTACACACTACGCAAAAGTAATATCAGATGCATATTTGATTCACTTTGTCCATTAACTATATAAGTGATTATTGGTTAATTAGATCAGCACCATTTCCAAAATTATAGTTACCGTATTCGACAGTATGTATAATTCATTAAATTTAGCATCCCTTATTACCCCACTATATACTGATGCATATTTTAACGTCATATTCAAATTCATAATATGATATAAACGATATATATATAGTCAATAGTCTTGAAATAATTACGAATACAATGCAGAATTAAATTTTCGTTCTATTCTTATCATATTCATATTAATTTTATTCTATATTTGCTATAAATAAAGAAAACTTTTTTAATGAATATGCAAAATTCCAGCTTTTCTATATCTAAAAAAAAGATATTCTATATATACTTCAAAATATATCAAATAAATTAAAAACAACATAAAACTGAGAAAAGTCTTGCCTGAATAATTAAATTTATTTTATTTTTGTGGTAAATTTTATTATAAACTACGTATCTTTGAGCAAGTAATTTAATTAAGAAAATAAATTTATATTAGAATCTTTTATTATTTGACTTATTAAAATCTAATTAAATTAAAGGCAAAGTTATTCCAGTGATATGAATTGCTTAACCTTTCTTATTCTACATAAACACCCTAAACCATCGTAGATTAGACAGACAAGAACTGAAAATACCTCATTATGTTAAGTTTTCAACAATTCTTATAGCACAGCATTCAAATATATCTTCGATATTTAATATCAATTTTTGTAGCTTAGCTGGTTTATAAAACCAGATACAGATAGTAAATATGTGACTCCAAAGTTCAAAAAACCAATTTTAACTAAATCTTATTGTTTTATTTATTCGAAAGTTGAACATTTCACAATATTTTCATATTTCATTTTTAATTTATGTTCTAAGTCTATTTCAATCTCTGAATGCGTAGTGCAATAACAGATTGTATTTATTTATTTTACTGTAATCATTCGATCGTTGCACAATCAATAGTATTTATTATTGAACATTAGTTATAGCTATACCATTTTAGACTAAATGTCTGCTACTGATTGGTATTTTGATACTCAAGAATATTATGGCACACATTTTTTAAGTAACATTAACAAATTTTTTATCAATCTGGAATCTAACTTTCTATGATAGTCCAATTGTTTTTTGAGTATTGTGGTTATTGCAGTCTTTATAGCGTATATTAAAAATTAAATCTTTCCTTTACTAATTTTATAAATTCTAATTGATTTATAATAACGTAATAAGAATTACGAATATTCCAATATTTTCTTGATAATTGAATTTAATCAGTTTAATTATTTTTTTTTTAAAATACGTCAATATTGGGAAATGTTTAAGACAATTGCTTTTTACGTAAAGATCAACTGGATTGATTGCCGTGATAAGTGCTTTACTTATTACATTATATTATATAAAATCGATCATAAATTATTTCGCAAACCTTGGAGAGTTGGTAACGTTTGTTATAAATAACTTACACACGGTCCTTTCCAATTATTATGCTGCAGATAAAATATTGTCTGTCTAATAATTAATATTAAAAAGGTCATTAACCGTGTGTCCAAGTGATAATTAAATATAATAATAAATGTATCCGGGTATTAGCAACTATTTACATAATTGAATAACTTGATTTAAATGGGAAATATTAGAAAATTTTGCATTTGATTGCATTATAGAAGGATAAGATTCACACTTTGCATTGGAATAACAAAATTAATTTTTTTTTTTTACTTATTTGCATATGAAAACATAATTGTAGACGATCAGAATTAATTAATATGTATATAAATAACAACTAAACATAAATCTGCCATTAGAGTCAATAATTTTAACATTTCGAAATACCTTAATTTATTGTGTATTTTAGATATAATATTAAAGTTGTTTAATTTGTGTTTATGGGTTTTTTTTTTTATATATAAAGAAGCAGTCTTATTTTGTGCTATAAAATTTAATAAAATTATTGAGATAACATGAATACAGTAACCAAAATAGTGGTATTTTTTTTTTGTTGAAAGGTAATTTTAAAATTGTTTTTTAGTTTTTACTTTTCCATCAACAGTTAAAAATATTTGCATTATTCTAAATTGTGGAATATAATGTATTCCAATGAATTCATGTTCATAATTATCTTAATCTGTTCTGGTCTAATAGTGCGGCACTATACGATGCAATTTGCTGTTTCTAATATGAATCTTAATATCAAACGTGAATTCAAATGTCGCTATAATCGTAATTTAACTACTATGCGAAATACAGAATCAATTATAATTATTTGGTTATTCATTTAAATATTTCAGTAGAGTGGTGAATAAATCCCTAGCTACCTAGTTTGTTATTTGAATCTTTTTTCAACCAGACGAATAAACACAATATTAACACCATCTTTGTTGCCTCGATCACATAACATTACCAACATAAATCGTAATCGAGTTATTGGTGACATTCCGTGGAAGTAAAGATGTATTA
>JANSTX010052982.1:0-11508 GCA_027564355.1 Penthetria funebris | reverse complement strand
TTATTATAATTAAAGTACATAACTAATTATATAATTAATTTTGCTAAACACATTTTGCGCAATAAATTAGATAGCTTGTTTTGTTGTCTAGTAAATTTTCAAATACGACGAATAGATTAATTAAATTAATTAGTTTTTTATGCAAACATTTATAGATTGCATATAGTTTGTAATGCCTTTTAAGATAATTTCGAAGGAAAAATCAGAAATAAGTCTTTAATTAACTAATATAATCATTTTTACGAATGATAGTGGACGAAATAATATCTATTTTAGTCAATTCATCGACCTTACAGCCTCGTTTAAAATTTTTATTTCACAATTTGTGTCTGATATGTGGTCGTGAGAAGAGAATACCAATGTCATAGTTGTTGGCGAATGGTGCGATCTGACATGCATATTGAATTGATTGTCCAAAAATAGGTTTCAATGTAATGTTCGTCGATTTGTTTAAAGTATGTATGTCACTAACTAACTACAGAGTCGTTCACTGGAAGTGTTATCAATTTAAATTACTGTATAGTTTTGTAAATTATGAAAGTTTTTATTTAATATTTTTAGACAATGTTGTGCATTTTTCATAAAAAAAAAGCAAACACCTTTTATTCAATACGACAACCTTTGGTGCGGATGATAGTATCAAATCTTATCATTACACGAATGTAAGTATGTGAAATTCGTTGCCATTCCCGATGAAGCGCTTTATATCCTACCTATGATCCATCTGATGCTTTTTTTGAATTAATTTATTTGATTCAATTGTAAGTCATAGTTCTGATTTGGTTCTTACTAACCAAATGTAAATCTTCTCTGGCATCAATATCTACATAATAATATTAATATCACTCAATTGAAATTAATAACAAATAATTTAATCGAATAAAAATGTATTTTTAAAAATTATTATTGGCCTTATAAATCAGTTGAAATAATTTATTTTAAATGCATCATTAATTTTAACAAATTATTATTTTACCAAGCTATGGAATATATAGCATATCATCGTTGTCTGTATCTGTTGCTTGGACGACTAGATTTTTTTTTCGGTTTTTACCAAGGTTATTACTGTAATGTGTTGTGAATATAACTCTGTAATATTGTTATGTACGAGTGTCATTACCGAACCTTAAATCATTCGTCGTATTGTCAGTGTAATTTAATAATTAATAATATGTTGTCAATGCCTAGACGAATCCGCTACGCAAAACATGTATCCAAATAAATGTTGCGAAGCGGAAGTTTACGTGTGTTCCGAGTGTAAAATTTGTCTTGCCAGAAATAACAGTCTAAATATGTACGAGTATATATTAAATCAATAACTATTTGGGCTCTTTACAAAGAAGAAAATGTGCATTCGAACGATTTTATTCAATCTGTTATTTCCTTTTATTACAATAACATTCTTGAAAATTTCCTCATCGTTCATTTCCTTTGTAAAATCTTAATTATAATTTGGTTTTTCTAAATTTTAAATTAAATTAAATTAAATGCATATATGATTTAATACCACATATAACGTGAGAATTGGGGTACATTTGATAGTTAACTGTGGCATTGTGTGTTGGTTTTCGTATTTTAAAATGTATGAATGAATGAATATGAAATTTTCAAGGTGTACAAAAAAATTGTAACTTATAATTTAAATTAAAATGAAAATTTTGCTTAAGAAATCATATAAAAGATTATTACATAATCTGTTATTTTTCCTTTGCAAAAAAAAAAAGAACTAATAAAAAAAATACTGTAACGTAAGTAGAATACGTAACTTAACATATCTCTTAAAATTCATAAAAATAATAGGAAAAAAAAAACACTCCTCTTCAAATTGCAATTTATAAGAAATACATTTTTTTGTGTATATTTTAAATAGGAAATTAGAAGATATGGTTAAGATTGTAATCTATAAATCGCCCATGCATATCCATGAAATCAGCAATTAGAAGGTTTAATAGTCCAAAACGGGTCCGTTGCTGACTATGTGTCGTTTCGTTTTTTTTTATATATATATACATATATATTTAATCTCAAATTTATTTAAACATTTTTAACCAATGTTTACCAATATAACAACTATTGACACGTTCGCGTCGTATTCAGGTAAATTGATGAAAACGTCCTTGATTTAATTTGTTCTGGAAGCAAACTCCATCTCATAATGAGGAGAAAGAATCTATATAGCGTAAAATAAACCACATTATTGCTATGGATGTTCAGAATCTGAGGATAAAATAGAATTTTGTTACATATCGTAGTGACATATCCGTATTAAAAAAAATAAGTGTGAGAGTAGTTAGCACTGATATATATATAGTACCAAAAATATTGAAAATGTGCTTGACAATAATATTGCCTTAATAGTGACTTCTGTAATTACTTAATTTTGTTTTTTGATGGATACTCCAATTGGATGGTAAAAGGAAGACGTTCATAATGAAATTGGTGGAAAAAGTTGTATATATGAGAATTGATATACTAATCTCTTGCCGAATACCATAAACATAGATTTGCAATAGGATCGTTTCATTTTACAGACATATTTTTGGATTGGTTCATCATTCACATGCTATATTAATAATATAAAACCATTGTATTCGTTTGTATTTGTCAATTTTAACCGCAAGTATTAATCGTGTAGTATTAATCGTGCTATGATGTTGTCAATAATGGAAAGTTATGGAATACCGTTTAAATTAATCAGTGTTCTAGATCTAGTAGTTCAAGTGGAAAGTGAAGTGATAAAATATATTGTGTAGTATTATTTAATATGGTGATCAAATATATAGTGTCATATTTAAAATTCATAAGTGATAAATTATGTGCTTAGTGTAATGATAAAATATATAGTGTAATATTTTTAGTGCTATAGTGATTAAGTTTGTAATTTTAATAACTCGTGGAAAGTGAAGTGAAGTAAAGTGGTAAAATATATTGTGTACTACTAATTAATACTGTGACCAAATATATTGTGTCATATTTAAAGTTCTCGTGTGTTAAATTATGTGCAGTGAAGTGATGTAATATATAGCGTAATATTTATTAGTACTATAGTGATAGTATATATTGTGTAATTCTAATTTATTCAGTGAATAAATATTCAGTTTCGTATTCAAAGTCCTCAAGTGATAAATTATGAGCAGTGAAGTGATATAATATATAGTGTAATATTTGTTAGTGCTATGGTGATTAATTATGTTGTGTAATTTTAATAAATCAACTTGAAAAGTACGGTGCTATGAAGTGATCAAATGTTTCATCTGAACATTTATACCTTGTTGAGGTAAAGATTGGTTGAGTAACCTCAATTATTGTCGCCCATTCCATTCGTAACTGTGAAGTGATCAAATATATAGTGCAATATTATTTAATACTGTATAAAGTCTTGTATTTAAATGATAAAATATAGGCTGTAATATTTATTGGTGATATAGTGATATAGTACGATGATATTTTTTGTATGTAATATTCGGATATGACAATACAAACTGAGTCACCCATATGAATTTGAAACAGTGACTTATGCATTATATAAGTTGATAAATAAAAATGAGTTTACATAATACGTATAATATAAATTTCTTTTCTATACTGACACAATAAATTTCACTTTTTGGGTGAATATGTACATAACATATGTCAGCACAATTTCGTTTGACAACAACCAACATTGTTAATGCTTTAGATATAATCAATGTTTTTTCTTATTATACCACATTTCTATAGATCACAAATACAGTGTTTTTTTTAAATATTACACGTATATCATCTATAGGTAATATTTCACAATTATTGAATTACATTTTCTATTAAAGTAGAAGATTATTCGTGTACCATTTGCTCAATTGATTAACACATTAACAATGTCATTAGTAAACAAATTAAACTACAGCAGACCTATAGGTCTTTTTTGTAGTACACTAATATGAACATAACTTTTAAATATTTAGAATAACATTTGGCAATTTGTTGCGTGGGCAGCCAGGAATATCCAGTAAATGTAAATTCAGATGTATCTTTTCATAATAAAAATGAAACGTGGTTTCAATGTAGCAAGGGATTTCTTCTTGCTATATATTTGTTTATTCTTCCAAAATTGAAATAATATCTAACTATGTTATATTTTACAATAAATATTTAACTAGGCAATTATCAATAATATTCCTATAATTATAAACGTATGTTAAGTGTTTGCAGGGTAGTATAAATTAAAAATAAACACTAAACATTGCTGTTTATATTTAATGTTTGCTTTTAACATTGTTCTCAGTTTGGTAGATTTGTAGCTCGATTTTTAAAAATATAATTTGATGCGATACTCCACCAAAAGTTTGCCAAACACAAGCACATGAAATTATGCACAATATTTTAAATCAATTGACAAAATAAATAACTTTTATTAAAAATTTCGCCAATAATTCTATACTAATTTATTATCATCTTTTTATTATATAAACTAATTATTGCATACTAATTACGTATAAAATTTGTAAAAAATGCATCAATTACTAACTTCTTCTCAATGTTGCTTCATTTTTGATATAAATCATATATACATGTAGTGCGAGGGAGGATATATTGGGAGGTATTTAAAAGACGTTTATTTTGATAAATGCGTTAATAAGTAACGCCTGTTTATAGTATGTCCATTTTAAAGTCCTGAAGGAATTACAACTGCGATAAATATTTTAAAAGAAATAAATTTCAAAAAAATAAATAAAAAATAAAAGAAAATCAAAGAAATTATTGGCGGTATGTGAGCGCGCGTTCGTATACAACTTCTTTTTATATTAAATAATAAAATAAAATCAAAATAAATATTTTTTTTATAAAATAAAATAAATAAACAATAAATTTATTAATTTGAAAAATAAAAAAAAATTGTAATAATAATATAGAACTTTAAACTTATGACTTTATTATAAGTTGTGTATATGAATTTTCACACCTTAAAAAAAAAACAGTTCTTCTCAAGTCTATTTTGATTCATTTGATTTCGAAAATTTGGTGTGGTTTTTTGTAAAATAATAATCATTCATGAAGATATAGAAATAAAAAATAAAACTATAAAAATTATTGTAAAATAAAATTAAAAAAATCAAAAAATCAATTGCAAACCTATAATCATCATATACATTTTATATATTTTTTTGAGGATGGGCATGCATTTCTTTTTTATGTTATTTTATTAATATAAATGTACTTATAATGCATTATACAGACTATATATCTATAGTATATTTTAAATTGTAATAATATAAATATATTTCAAAATGCAATATGAAATTATCATAGATTGAAAGATTGCAATAAAAATTGATTGTAACTTATAAAGAATAGTTTATTATTGAAAAATTCCCATATTACATAATACTCGTATATTATTTTTTTTAAGCAATGCACATAGAAGAAGTGAATTCTTGTTCGAAACATTGAAATTAATAGAAGAACTTTGTCTATTCTTTCATGTTCTATATACTCTATTCCGTTAAATTCTTTATAACATATAAAAATGGGAAGAAACATCATGACCATATACAGGCAACATCTTGACTGTGAAACTGTTTCCAACAAATTTATCACAAAACTTTTATTAATTGTTCTGTGCATCTCCTTGCTATGGTATTTTAAACATACATTTTATCCATAATATCTTCAATGTTTTCTGAACACTTATACCAGTCTCTTCGTCCAATTGACCATATATTGTGTTTCCAGATTATGTTCTTCCATCGTATTGTTGTTATAATAATTATACTTTATATTCTGCTTACTTTTAAATGACAGGTGCCTTCGGTAATCCATTTACATGTCACGTATCGGCGCTAATTCATTCATTTATTTCATAACTAAAGTAAGAACGTTTTCGCCAACTTGCGTCAACGAATGAGTTTCAGTATTGTCGGTCGCTACCATACACTACTACAATATATTATTGCAAATGACTATATGAGAAAATTTCTTCACTTTTTACTAATAGTTATGTAATCTATTCAGTATCAGTATCCTCTCTATCACAAGATTATGACTGTTGCACATTTTCGCAATATGAAGTTCTCCATTATTTTACATTAAAAAATCCTTTCTCTGTTTTCTTTGTCCATTGAATTTCGTTCAACCCAAGAATAAATATCGAGTTTGTAGCTGTTCAATTCTTAAGTTGTTTGCGCGCCTGTTCCGTTGATTCAAGCATTGTTCTAATGTGTCAAACTTTAAATCGTGTCCATCGTATATCTCATGAAATATACGCATTTCAGCCGTGCAAGTTGTTTTTGGAATTGGACAACCATACCCTATCGCCATTACAATTTTAAATGTATTTGATGCATCATACTATGTTCTCAACGGCCTCCGTTTGGGTGATCCTATAACATAAACCGTCTGATACTGATAAATCTATCTATGTGTTTAATATCCATATAGGCGTATATACTATACTCAATATGACCACCCTGCCTCTAATTGAGAAGTATATACATAATATTATATTTATAAATAATATTTATTCCAATATGTATATTCCTTATAATTATAAGGCCGCGATTTGAATATTATATAAATCAAAATATTCATAAATATTTTTGTTTTATTGATATATATTGTTTGCACTAAATGTACAATATTGCACAATTTTGCACGATAATTGAAGATTCTGCACTTATACTCAAGAGATATTTTGTAACATTTAATTTTTGTATATGTTTTTATTGTTTTATTTTAGATTTTAGTGGTATTTTCCGTTTTTATTTTATTATTATTTTCCGGTCGATTCATTCAAAGTGTATTTTATATTGTACGTTTGGTTTATAAAAGGTGGTTAAATATTTCAAAAAAAAAAAAAAAAAAAAAAAAAACTATCTCTTAACTATAATAAATTCAAATAAAGTTGCAAAAGAAAAAAAGATAAGCTTGTAAGATAATTAAACAAAAAAAAAAAAAAAGGCAATAATAAAAATAAAAATAAAATAAAATACTTGTCAATAAAAATCGATCAATTATTATTATACATGTAAATTAGAAAATATACAGAAGACCTCATGCTGTGACTCAGTGTAAGATGTAGGCGTTATAATTGATTTGTTGTTATTTAATTTGTCAATTAAATGGAGAGGAAATCATTAAAAATGATCAATTAAAAATTCGTTTGTAAGGTTATAGATGATTTACATGTTACTAAATGTTGTTAATTAGTTAAGAGGCGAAATATATAGTTTTTATCATTATATCGATAGGTATCGACTACATTCTAACGTAATTATATAGTTGCCCATTCGTTAGCCTTGACCAATACCTCGACTCAATTGTTTTCGAGTTACTAGTTTTGTAGGTCAGTGATTTTATTTATTATTTTATTAATAAAGTAATTAAAATTATCATCAATGGTAACTTAAAGGATTTGAGGTCCATTATTATATTTTCAGCGCGTTTATCAAAAAACACATTCAAGTTGATTTATTTTGAATTTAATTATTCTGTTTTATTGATTCATATTATGTCTAATGATTGGATTGTGTGGTAATGATTTAGTATACAACATCCATCCATGATGTTGCTTATTATATTCTCTTTTTAGTCGAGGTTCTGATGTGTCCCATACCTATTGTTTTTTTAATTCATTAAAAACTGATTTTAGTAATCCGTTTACCCAATAAAAGTTCTTATTCTATCTCCACCAGCCCACAGTATATATATTTTTTAAATAGATTAAAAACAGGTCAATTAATTTCTAGGTATACGCTATATGTTTGTTACTTACTCTTTTATTAGTGCCCTATATTAAATAATTCAAATGCTCAACGGTCGTGCTATAAGATTTGAAACACAGTATGCATTAGGATATTGTTTGTTGTTTTTTTTTTTTTTGTGTCTACCAGAACTTGTCTCTTATACAAAAATATATTTAATGACACATTTAAATAATTCTATATTACATTTTATCCAACATTTTATATATATATCCTAGTTTGTGATGGATACCTTTTTTTATAATCATTTAGTGTTCGGTACCACATTTATGTCATTGGTGTATTGTTATATGATCGTGATAATAGTGGACATTATGTGGTTGATACAATCGCAATAAACATTTCTAATTGTTTCTAATGTATCAGATTTTTGAAGTGAAGTAACACACTAGAAATTTTTAGTGTGTAACTTCACTTCACTATATCCCCTATCACGGGTACTAAATTCCTTAATGACGGTTCTTTTCAACTTTGTTTTTGGACGACTGAAGATACACTTGAAATTTTCGTCAAATGCGTATTTTGCAATATCACCGACTGGGTCGACTTGGTATATGGCCGCCAATCCAATTCCACAATCCTGTTCATCGTAGTTTTTTGTCTCCTCATTAAAATAATTTCGGAAAAAAAGGAACTCTATGATAGTAACAAATTTATGTCGCAATAAATTGAATTGACGGAAATAAGAACACGATAATTATTTATTTGAAAAATTATCGTTTATTTATAATTAATATTGCTCCTAATTTTATATAATTTTCTTTTTATAATTATAAAATGTTAAAAATAAAATTAAATATTAAAAAAAGAAAAGATTGATTGATCTTAAATGAAAACCTTTGGTTTTTCTTTATAAAATATTAAATTTACTATCTAAAAATTATACATACTCGTATATGTATTTGCTTTTATTTAATTTTTCTTGTTTTTTTTTATAAAAGGTGGATGTTTTTATTTATTTAGAGAATTTTATTTACAAATTTTTAATTAAATAAAATTAATAATCTTTAATTTTTTTTTATCGATATGCTTTTTAACAAGTGCTTTATATAATTTATTTAAATTATCTGTATTTACAAATTTGTTTTTTTAATTTCTATTATGGTGGAAGCACTAAAATGTTTTGATTTTTAAAAACATAAGTAAATTACGTAATATATGAAAATGTCGACAATATATTTAAATTAGATTCACTTGAGTATTTAAGCAATTAATATGCAATTTATGTTAGATTAAACAATTTTTCTTGTTATAAAATTGGCAAAATTAAAACTTATTTTTAAAAAACGTTGTTATTTTCATTAAATTTAAATACATCGTAATTGAGTATTTTCTTAATTTTTTTTTTATTATTTATTAATTTAATAATTATATGGTAAAAGTTAATGTGAATTTTGATAATTTATAAAATAATAAAATTTTCATTTTTTTTTAATTAAAAAAATTTAAATTGGCTCGAATGAAAACATATATAGATACGTAGTTTATTTTAATAAATTATCACACAAAATGGTACTTCTTTTTTTCAAATATTATCATCATATTGGTTTCTATATCTATATCACCATTTCTATAAATGTATTATCAATTTAAAAAAATAATAATATTGATTTATATGTCTATCTAAATAAGAATTTCCATTTGATTTATTTGTTTAACTTTTGCAGTAAGCAAGAAATATTTAAAAAAGAAAAAACAATGCAAAAAAAAAATGTAATAAAAATGCTTATTAAATTTATACTACAAATTAATTAATTACTGTAACATGTTTTTCTGACACCTGCCAAAATATTACTAAAATCATCATCTTTTAATTGATCTGGTTGAACGAAAACATCAGTTGCACCAACAACAGGATATGCAGTAATTGGTAATGTTGTACCAACACCACCGCCAATCATTGCATCGACCTTTGCTATAGCTGATGTTTGCGTTGTTGCACCAGCTAATGCTGAATTAGAATGATAAATTTGATAATATTCTGGATGAGGTACAAAATGTTGACCAACTGGACTAATTGATTGATGATGATGATGATGATGATGCTGATGATGGTATGCAGCGGCAGCTGCATTATGATATATATCATAATCATTGTAATTGTGATTTGTATCTGGATATTTTAAGTATTTGTCGAATTCTCTGGAATCGACTTCTTCGATCATTTGTGCGGGCGGCATCGTATGCGTTTGATATGTTGGATAATCTTTATATTGATAAGCGTATGTTGCTATTGGTGCTGAAACGGTTGTTGTGCCATATGAACCATAGTTTTCATCCATATGTTGGGATACAGGAATATTATTATTGTCTTTAATTAATTCATTATTATTATTGTTGTTATTATGTTGATTATTATTATTATTATTATTATTATTATTATTGTTATTAAGTTGATGATTATTATTATGTTGAATATCGTTATTATTTTGAATATTACTATTGTTATTGTGGTTAATATTATTAATATGATGATGATTTGCATAATTAATATTTTGTGAAGATGATGATGTAACTGCGGATGTACCTAAATTTTGATGATCTTGTGTTGTGGCTAATGGTGGAAAGTATGTACCACGTACAATATTGCCTTGATCTAATATTCCACGGCTGTTACATGTAACGTACATTCCTTTGCCAGCTACAATTGTTGTCGGTGGGGTTGTGGTTGTACAAAAATTACGTTTCTCTAAAATATTATTACAAATATTTGTGTGGTCATAAGGTGAATAACGTTTATCTGCATTTGAACTATTATTATTATTATTATTATTGCTACTTGTAAATTTGTCATCATAATTATTATATTCACGTTTTATTAAATCATTTTCCTGTTGCTGTTGGCCAATATGTTGATTATGATGTTGTTGATGTTGACGATCATATGAATTTGTTGTATAAGACGATGTTAATTTTTCACATTTTATTTGACCATTATAATTTATGTATGAAATTTGTTTTTTATGATCAATTACACTATTTGATGATGTTGTTGATGTTGATGTTGATGTTGTTTTTGTTGTTGTTGTTGTTGTTGTTATTATATCTTTATCTAAGTCCATTGGGCTCATTTCAGGTGTTGGTAATGATGTAACATCATCATTTTTACCATTAATATCATTACATTTCCGATTATTTCTATTTGGTTCTGGACTTTGCGTTGGACTTGATTCAGGTGTATGTAATATATTTGTTGCACCATAATAAATATTATTATAATTATATGGACTTAAACGATTTGTTTCAATATTAATATCATACTGTTGTTGATGTTGCTGTTGATGTTGTTGATGTCGTTGATGGTGATTATGATGTTGTTGTTGTTGTTGTTGTTGTTGTTGTTGATGTTGTTGTTGTTGTTGTTGATGTTGTTGGTGTTGTTGATGTTGTTGAACATCACTATTTGTAGTTGGATGATTTATTAAATTATTTTGTGCTGGAGGTTGTGTTGATTGTGTACCTGATCTTGTTTTTGTATGTTTTCGTCGTCTTGGCCGATATTTATAATTTGGATGTTCTGTCATATGAATAACACGTAAACGTTCAGCTTCTTCGACGTATGGACGACGATCTTGTGGTGTTAATGATCTCCATTTTTTACCTATAATTAAATAAATGAAAGAATAAAAATTTTCGAAAAAATTTATATTTATGATAGAGTAATTTAAAAAAATAAAAAATTCAATAAACGTTTTATATAAAATTTATTTAATATTCAATATAAAATAATTTGGTAATGACATATGCAAGTATAGTAAATGTGTATATA
>JANSTX010052981.1:0-28212 GCA_027564355.1 Penthetria funebris | reverse complement strand
ATAATTCAAAACCTAGAATGTTTTCGTTTAAGAAAGGTTGCAGCGATAAACATAAATATTTAACTAATTTAATTATAATAATTTCATGACAAGATCATGCAATTTGTGCTAATGACATTTTTATTATAATTTTCTCATATTTTCGATTAATTTTAATATCAATTTAGAGTAAATTTTCTCAGATTATTCCGAAGGTTATAGAAGCTCTGATTTGTTTAAACATAAATTATGACTTATTGATATCTTGACATGCACAAGGAAAAGTTATAATGGAAGTAAATGATACATTTTTTTAATACTAAGGTTCTAGTCATTGGTGTTAATTAAATCATCCGCTTAAATAGTAATACTACATAAAGGCGGATATAGCATAATCATCCGCTTAAATAGTAATACTACATAAAAAGGTATAGCATTGAAATTGATATTTGCTGTGTACACAAGATTTTGTTTACATAATTTAAGACCTTTTCATTGTAATATATCAATATATATATGGTCTAAGGTCCACTAATTTTTTTTTAACAATTTGCGATAAAAAATTAATTTAAAAATAATAAACATATGAAAAGCAAAAATTCAAAAATTGAAAGATAATTCTTATACACATTTGTTTTATTTTATAAAAAAATTATCATTTCGTACAGGAATTAGTAGAAAATGGTACCGATTGTAAAATTTACATATGAGATTATAATTTATAATTATCAAAAGAGTGCAAAATATTGCTTAATTGGGTATTTTTAAAACCCAAAGTTTACAGATGATCTAATATATTATAGTTCAGAATATATTATAATAGCAAAATAAAATTTTTTAGTGTGCAAAGGAAATGTTCGAAGCTGTATGATAATTTGTTTTCAATATTTTGTCTATTCTTTCAAAATTTAACGCGCGTCATATTCTACGATTATCTATAAATTTATCTGTTGGTTTTCTGACTGCACTTATTAATCGAAGGACTTAACATTCAAGAATTCGGATCCTTTCCATTGTGTATATATATCTAAGATCAGGCAGCAATTACATATGATATTAGAGGACGAATTAATTACCATGTAGAATTGGAATGGTTCATTTTAAATTTCCAGAATTGCATCCAATTATTTATATGGTATTCGGGTTTGAGTTCGATATCATGCAATATATTGTCCGCATATTATCAATTTTGACGATATGATGAACAATCAGTTGTTTTCAGCTTTGACTTACTAACAAACGTATAAAGAACGAAAAGGTAGATAAGCAATTAATAGAGAGTGTATAGAATTGCTACCAACATCTAATCCTGTATCACACCAGTTATTGAATGTGAATTGAATATATGCAATCTCCGATACAAATTCTAAATGTTCTGATAAAATGCATAAATTCAATGTTTTTCTTCTTTAAAAAAAAATTACTAAAAAACAAATCAAAGAATTTCGAATTGATAAAAATAAATTTGTTGTACAAAAGTGATTGTGAAAAATGCAGTTTATTTCGAAAGTAGCTATAGTTTTTAAAAAAATTGGATTTGTTAAAAATTACTATATTTAAGCGTAAAAAAAGGATAAAAGAAATGAAAAACTGATTTAAAAAAAAAAATTTAATAAAAATGTTTCGAACTCATATATAATTCTCAACGCCCTATGTGCCTCTGCGTGGGGATGAGATGGTATAGTTCTCATCAGTACGGTAATTACTAGCGATTTATTGTGTTAATAAACTTTTTAAATACTTTTCGATAGACACATATTATATATAAATATAATAGTGTATATGTTACATAAGTCATATTTGGACTGGATTCGGTTCGATCTGAAATCATAAGGAACAGAATAACTAGATTTTAAATTGATTTGGAGACATAGTACTGTTATATTTATCGCGCGCGGTTAGTAATTATCTATGCAGCACAATAATTTCCAATGGTTGGACAAGTGTATATTCTATACTATATTCTGGGTTAATTCGTTCGGTAAGTTGTATGCGAAACCAATAATTCCGTTTCTAATATCAATTTATCGTTTTCATTGGATATTACATATATGTACTTGTAAATATAAACATATTTATCTGTATATTGGCCCCACATATGAAATAAAATTAAAATATTTTTGTTAATAAAAGAAAATAAACTTAACACACTTTTTCTGTTCGTATATTCCTTCTGATAAACATTAAAGTAAACAAAATGTAAATAATATTTAAACACTTCCAATATAAGGTAACACAATTTCAAAATCCGAGTATTTATGTACTACTCGTATGTAAATTTTCATAAATTTATTATAAGTAAATGTCAGGCAAAGCATAGACACGTATAATTGAATTATAATATTTAATATATACTTTAATATTCCTTAAATAGCATAATATATAGACGGGTTTTAAAATAAAAACAGCGGGTATTAACCCCAAAGCACACACTTGTTGAATTTTTTGAACTTTTTTATTTCCTTCCGAAAATCACTAATTTTCCACCCTTCTTACAGTTTGTTCTCATACGATAAACACATAAATATTTATAAAATGCACTGACAAATTTTTACAATCATATCTAAAAGGATCACAAAATTAAAAACTTGAATTTGATTTTAATTTAAAACTCCACATCTAACATGTAAATTTATTTAATTTTTTTCTTATAATAATTTGAACTTATTTAATGTAAATTTTAATGATAAAATGTGATACAATGTATCTCACGCACATATATTTAAATATATAGTACTAATTTAAAATTCATTAATAAACTACAACAAAATAGGAATAGAAAATAATTTATAAAGGTACAAATAACACAAATTTCAAATCAGCCGACGTATATGAAATCAAACTCTTTAATGAATTTTTTTTACAGAATTTACTACTGTCAAAAGCCAGCCAGACAAACTACTATAAATACATGTATGAATGTATATATGATATGTACTATAGGTTAATTATTCAACAACTTCATTATATATTTAAGTTTAAGCATATCAACTATACAATTCTATGTAGAGAAAGTACAATGAATATCGAAAACCATATGTGTAGTCTGTATAATTTGTTCGAAAATTGAATAGTCGAAATGACTAAAATTATATAGTCCATGACTACTATTGCCACTTTAAAATTATGGTCCTTCGAGTAGATTAATTAAAATTTATCATTTGAAATTTTTGGGTATACAACACCGTAATATATTAATAATTTTGTGTATAACATAATAAAGAATGTTATATCTAATTTACGTCACCCACAATTCTCATACGAGATCCAAGAATGCCAAGGTCCTGAAATCTAAGTAATAATTTCCAAGAACGTTCAAATTATTGATGATGTAACAATAAATAGTTTACGAGATGAATACGAAATATTATGATGTGTGATCGAGGCTAAAAAATGTTGTTAGTTTTGTGTTTGTCAACAGGTTGAAAAACCAACTCAACAACAAACTAGATAGGTGTAGCTAGTAATTTATGCAACCCACTCTACTGAAATATTAAAAAATATAACTGGATAATTACCATTCTGCCATAAATGGGTTAGTATTCTAAAACTTACGAGAACCAGTCAATTTAAAAAAACACATACTCCAGAAAATTCAAGCTAATTCCCTTCCTGTTGTCTTATTTGAATACTTATAGCATAGCTGAGTAGCAAAACTCTTAAGTTAAAAATAAAAATATGTTAAAATAATTGACCCATTTAATGTTTTTAGGTCATAGTAATTAAAAATATGAAATATTTTGACTTAGTTGTTATCGGAATGTTTGCGAATTCCATATGTGGATACAAGTTCCTTCTTTTTTTTTGCACATTTCATATATTATTAGAATCTAGTCGCTTAATGATGATAATGTCACTTTTCATGACTTTTTGCATATTTTAATAATTCAGCTTGTATATACGTACACCACACATTTTAGGATGTTGTTAAATTGTTATATATTTTTTCATAAAATTATCGTCCATTAATGCTTTTCCTCTAAATAGTGCAGAACATACAGGACTACAAAGTACACAACCAATCAAATGTTCAGTAGCTTACCATTAAAGATTGGTCCATACTATTGGTCTGCTACCAATTGGATGAATTCTATCATAAACGACTCCTAAATTAAGATTCTTTTTCATGAAATCAATTAGCAATGTAACAGCATTTAGTAGAAAACCAGTATAATCATCAAGTGTTAATAAATACGTATTAATCTGCAACAATATCTTTAAGATCAACCGATATTGGTTATTCCATTAAACGATGACCAAGTAGATAATAAATATCACATGTACATTA
Source organism: Penthetria funebris (assembly GCA_027564355.1). Lineage (NCBI taxonomy): Eukaryota > Metazoa > Arthropoda > Insecta > Diptera > Pleciidae > Penthetria > Penthetria funebris. The sequence continues at coordinate 23,945 of JANSTX010052981.1, read as the reverse complement.
CGTGAAATAAACGTTTTATGTGCCGAATTCGATCCTTATCCTTAAGATGAGTAATCTTTTTTGTTTTACCCGGTAACATATCGTGCTGGATTTATTTTTTTTTTTTGGTAGTCTAACTCTTAAATATGTTTGATAAACATCTGTTGCTTCATCATATCTATAGTAATCAACAATAATTTTACGAAAATTTCAAATGCATCATCGAAGAATTAGTGCACTAAAAGAATTTAATTTATCAAATAAATTATTGTATTATATTTGAATATTTATGTGTTTATTTATAGATTCAATTTCTAATTTCAAAATTTTTTTAACAATATTATTTTTACTATCTGAAAACGGAATCATTTTAATTTGTATAAATTATAATCATTTTATTTCCACAGTTTTATATAATGCCGCATATATCAAATTAACAAGCAGAACATTTAGTAATTAGAAATTAAAATAGAGATGATAAGTTGATTGAAGGAATGAATTAAACTAAGAATTCTTAGCTTCTAGATAAGTGGTTAGCTTTTGAATACATAATTGAGAGCGTCCAACACTATACATTCATCATCAATTAAACAAAAATGCATACTTTCATTTCATGGCGATGCACAAATCTATATAAGTTCTATTTCTATTATAATAAAATAAGATATTATTACCTAACATACATTTATATACGTAATAATCGGGATCAACAGCTCATAAATATTTTTGAGTAACACGTCTTGCACATTGTTCTTCATCTAATCTAATCTAATAATACTTTTTAAGAACTCTATCATCTCATCTTTAGTTTCATGCCACAAGCATAAATTCTATTTTAGTTATATGATCGACATTTTTGATATTTGATTCTTGATGCATCAGTCTGTACAATTTCAGTCAAATCCTAAATTTTGTATAACAACAATATATTATTTTAATTGTTTTATTATCAATTACTTTTTTTATCACCTCTGTGTATTCAATGTCATCGATTGATCAATTAATTAACTACTATCCATTGGACTAACAAATAATTTTTCAGATGTTGCTATACGTTTATATTTTGTTGTCCAAATATCTAATGATACCCATGTTTAAGATAACAATCATAACAACCAAACTCATGAAATTTCTCTGGTGCAAAATTACATAAAATAAAAGCACATTTGGTTTGCACTTTTAAAAACCTTAATTGTTCATTACATTTGGCAAATGTCTACAAAAAAAATACGAAATGAATCCAATGCGCATACATAAATGACATTTAATATTAGAAATTAGTATATTTATTGGCGAATAGAGTTCGTTTCATTATTTATAAATTGGCCACTTTTATTATTTTAAAGTAACCGCGAAAAGATTTAACTTTTAAATATTTAAATGTTGATGTTTATTAAATAATTTTTTGTATGCAATTGTAATCGTATTATTATTAACATATTTAAAGACATCGTATTGTATGTATTTTCCCTTATTAAAGATCATTAAATTAGAAAAAGTCACCATACAAATATTAAAATTTTAGTACCATTCGCGGTTATATTTGAAATAATAAAAGTGGCCAATTTATAAATAATGAAACGGACTCTATTCGCCTATAAACATACAATTTATTTATAAAATATCACTCATTTCTCAGCTTTTTTGACATTTGACAAATGTAAATATTGATTTTGATAGTATAATGTTGTTTTGAATTTATTTTTTATTTGTTTTATTATTTTCTTATGATTTTAATTGTTATTAAATACGCTGGGAGTTTTAACTTCAATGATTTCTAATTAAAAAAAAAACATTTAATAGCCTGGCTGGGCTGCACCACATATAAATAATTCGTAAAATATATAAATTTGAATGTAAAAAATTTGCCAAGAATCTGCACTATAAAAGTTCTGGAATATAAAAGATTGGACTAAGTTAATAATTGAGTACGTCTGGATTATTTAAAAATTATTGAATATAAAAGACTGGATTAAATTAATAATTGAATACTTATTCTGATATATTGCATTACCGTATACTCTTTAAGAATTCCTGATATATACAATGCAGTGTATATACTGTCCTGTATTAAGTATATTATAAGTGTGGATATTCTTATACGATTCTTGTTGATATGCTTTATTCTCATAAATTGTTAGATTGATAGATTCCAGTATTACTTGCCGTTCACTAAATTTTCTTCAATAGGTCTAAGAATTTAAATAAGACATCTCTTTGTTGATTTGAAATTAATTAATGATTCACAATTTATTCTGGTACTTAAACTGTTACCACAATCCAGAATTTCTTCAATAGAGAGAAGGTTGCATATATTCAGAATACCATATTTATTAGAATACGAGAGCAACGTATATGCAACGGTTAATCGATCATACTATTCGCCAATATATAATAACTATTTATAAAAATCTTAGCCTTCCATGATAAAATGCCAAAAATTTTATTAAATTTTTATTTATTTGTTGAAATGAATTATTTATTAAAATTTGTGTACGTTTTAAATGAAATACAATAATTTTAATATTATATTAAAATCAAAACATTTGTGAAAGTTTTCTGTATAAATTCTGAAGCAAATCAAAAATTATGACCGATCATTTTCCATCATGTTGTGAGGGCAGTTATAAACATGAAAAAAAATGCATGCACAATTGTAATACAAATGAACAAGTAGTATGTATCATATATGCTGATTACAATATTTATATAATACTTATTCATAGTTTAAGATTACATATGAAGAATGAACAAAACAAGGGTCCCCAATCTAATTTTCCATTAAACCTTAAATGTGTATCAGCTTGTAAGATAATTTACTTCAAATTTAAGTTAATTGAAATTACGCTAAAAGTTCTAATTGTATCGAATTGTACTCGGCTTAGTTTTCCTTGTAATATGGTGTATGGTTGATAAGAGTTTCCAAATTTTGTCATGTATAAGTATATTATAACTTTATCATCTTACATATCGGAAGACTTTAACTTGCAACTCAAAAACGTCTGTGTTAAGAGACTAATATATATACGAATTACCATTCCTAAACTGTACATTAGAACTAAATTATTTAACTGGTAATCAAATTAAAGTAAAAAATAAGTATAATGAAAAAAATAACTAAAAGCTTTCGCAATTGTGAAACTTCCAATTTTCAAATAAAATACAGTCTGTAGTAGAATGACTTGCCGATACTTCCGTTACCGGTAATGGAATCCGAAGTACTAGTATGATGATATAATAATCATTTTGATTACATTAAATATTGGGTCCAATTTTAGTATCATATATTCAATTTCACCATTTATATTATTAATATAAATATTCTTATTTTTGTTTCGAATTTAGCATAAAAAAGAATTTAAAAACATTACAATTAATCAACAAAATATAGTCCATAATTTTGATTATGTTGAAGATGGTCATAATTACAACATTAATAAAAATGATATACAAAGTCCAAAATTTGGGTCATCAGAGAAAAGCGATTTAGATTTTATATCATTGGATCCAATTGCAATATGTGTAAGTTATGAAAAATTGCCAAATATAAAAAAAAATAAGTACAGTTAAAACTACTTGTTTTATATATACATTTTTAGCCAGATACCATTACAAAACCACAAATACTTAATCTTCAACAAACTTTTAAATTTCCAAATCATTTTTTACGTCAGCAAACATTAAAGGAATCTGAGACGCAAACTAGTAAAACGTTAATTGAAATTATAGAAAATGAATCAAAATTAAAAAGCAAAAGTAATGGTAAATAGAAAAAAATTAATTTGAATTAAATGCTGCAACATATGTGTTAACTGAATTTAGAAATCCTGTAGATCATCATCTTAGATTTTTTAAGTCGCCAAGGGCTTATATAGGATGTATATTTAACATCAAATTTTAATTTAAAAATTAGTTTCAATATACTGTATTTGAACAATTCGGTAGAGTAATGTTTAAATCAAAAGATATACCTAGTTAGTGAGAATCTATATGATTGATCATGACCACATGCTATAATTGACAAGCAAAATGATCGTGCAACAAAAAGATAAATATAGGTTAACAAGCACTTCATTCACCACTAAATCATACTACTTCCATTTAAGTCTGAAAAACATAATCGGCTGAAAGGTGAATTATTACCATATAATATTAAATAGAATATTTTATTCTAAGGCTTTAATTTGTATGTTATATAATACATGGCTTTGGCTTTGGTACGTTTGTAGCATACCCTTCACATATATCCTAAAATGTTACTATTTTTTTTAAGTATATGCATGTATTTTGTTGAATAATTAATTTTTATTTTTAACAATATATGGGCTTCTAAAATAGTGACTTCACATTATCTGTGACATATAATAACTTCTTAAGCATATTTTTCAGTTACTAATAATTTACAAAGGAACAACAAAAATATTCTAAAAAGTTGCATTCTAAATGCTAGAAATAAAATGGAACTTAATGATGGTAAGTGTTTGATTGTAATTCACTTTCAACTTATTTGATTTCTCTTCAAATGTAAAATTTTCTTGTAGAAATTGATAACCATCTATGCTCAATTGCTGAATTTAATAATAAAACATCAACATTAGAGCAACAAAATTTGAAATTTTTAACACAAAATGATCTAAAACAAGAAAAATTAAAACGAATGCGGTAATGGAAATATCTAGATTTTATTCCCTGAAACTACATACTAAATGTGTGAAAATGATTTTCGAATTTTTATTGCATAGATATTAAATACAATTCTCTGATTTAATATTCTGCGATCCCTTTAAATTGAAAACGAATTTTATTGGTTTTTATAGTATACGGCTTTTTATACTGACGTGGAAAATTCATTCTAATATCACATTAGAACCAAGCATTTTAGATTACAGAGCATTAACAAATTAACTGTCGTGGTTAAAATGATCACAAAACGTGCACTGGTTCATGTGATATATTTCACATCATGATAAAGTATAATAGTCTTTTCATCTAAAATTATGTAAATATAATAATATAGAAATAGTCCGACATTATTGTGTTACCATGTCGTTTTCAATGTACATATATGTGAAATCAAATACTTAGTCAGAAAAATTTATAGTCTCATTTATGGTTCAACTTCGTACTAACAAATCTTCATCTAATATGTTTATTTGTAAGTTCGTAATTACTGCGATTACAGTGAGAACTCGTATGTGACGGTAAAAATAAAGTTACAATATATTTAATAAGAGTTAGCAAATATTTGCGAAAGATATTAATAAATATTTTTAACATTTAGCAAAACAAACTGTAAAACACCAATGTATACTAAAAAAGTATCAATTTCAAGACCAGGTAAATTTTAACACTTTTAATGGCAAATCAATTACATTAATTTTAAATTGATTTACAGGATCTACGAGTAAAAAACAATTTCAACGTTCTAATTCACCCAAATTTACAAATCATTATATTGCCAAAAATAATAATGCTAAAACGAGTATCGCCAATTCAGATACTATTTCAACAGTTACTAGTGAAAATTCAATACTAAGTTATGATATAACATTGAAGACTATCATTGATAAATTACAAGATAGTGCATGGTAAAATTTGTTAATTTCTTTCTTAAGGGAATCAGTTTTTTTTTTCCATAATATTTTCTGATCTAATACTTTCCTTCCTGGACAAGTTTTTTTTTTTGCATCATTAATAAATTCAAATTACTGTTAAAGGTTGTCTTCGGCTATCATCTAAAGAATGCTAATCCCCATATATATATATTTGGAATATATTAACGAGAAAGTGAGTACTTAAGTGGCATTACGCTTTAATTTAATTTTTACTGGTTAATACTGATCTAATCGTAATGTGAAAAATACTCAACCTATTCCCAAAAAGGCCCGTTACATAACTCATGGTTATGTAAATAACTCTAACTACTAAGATTTCGGAAATAACTCATATTTATCGTGTTTTTTTTATAATAAATGGGCAAATTATAAGATTATATATAATAAATGGAATGTAAAAATGTATGAATTGAATGTATTAGCAGAATGCTAAATAAATAAATATTATTAAATAACCAAATATATAGGGAAACTTCATTGGAAGGATTACACGATTTACTTTATTTTGCAATAAAAATTAATTGGTCATCATGTGAAAAGGAAATTGCAATTATATATCGAAAATTAATTGATTTATTTCGATCACCACGTTCAACAGTTTGTAGAATAGCATGCCAAACAAGCGGTGAATTGTTTCGCATAATAAAGTGTACAAGAAGACCGGTAATTATATAAATAAATTATTGATAGTATAATTATGTAATTAATTTCCTAAAAAAAAAGAAAATCTGTTTCAGGAATTTGATGATATTATTGATATATTACTTTGTAAAACATCCGATTCAAATCGTTTTATTCAAAAAGATGCTAATGTAGCATTGGACAAAATGGTAACATATATACCAGTATTTCATTCAGTTAGGTCTTTATGCGCTAAAGGACCGTTGTAAGTTTTTTTTTTTGTACTATTATTACATAAAGCGATCTACTATTTACCGATATAATTTTATTTACTTAAAACCTTTCCTGAAGAAATTCGCGATAAATATATGTCTCTACCATCCTCTACCTTCCTTGCAATTATATATTATAAAGAATGTCTATATCGTTTTTAACACTATCATAAAATTTACTTTCTGATTTAAAATAGGCACAAGAACCACATGATTCGTACAGCAACAGCAAGATTATTAGTTTGTGTATGTGCAATAAATGGGGTTGAAATTGTGCTAGGAATTAATGCAAATAAACACACTAGAAAAAGAATTCTATCAAATTTAGCAATATTTTTAGTTGATAAGAATCAGGGGGCAAGGTAAAATTTGATTTTATTTTAATTTTTGCATGACCGTAATACATATTACAAGGTTCTAAGAAGTCAACAATATTTCCTTGCTAAAAATATATCATTATTTGTGGTCAAACAACTATTAGTTATCTCAAACTGACACTTTTTTTTTTTAATTTTTACTTCCAAATATATTGATTGCAATGGTTATATATTTGTTAGGCTATATATTGTAACGATTAACATAATCTTCAACAGATGAAAGTAAACTTTCGGATGTTCTCGCCATTTTTGCCACACTCGCGATGTGTTTATAATTGAACGCACAATTATATTTAATAGTACTATTATATCTCGTACATTTTGCCTGCTGAACTATCTTACTGAAGATGTATATCCAGAATTATATGGCCCCCAAAAATCCAAGGCAATTAATAACATAGAGTACAATTACATTTCATAACATTTTACTTTTTTAGAAAATTTGGTGAACAATTATGTAATCTGTTGAGAAAACATAAATTTTTTCAAGAATATTTTTATAAAGATTTAGAAATAAACAAAAGAAATGCACTTAAAAAAATTATCAATTCATTAAATGACAAATAATTAAAGGGAAATTATAGAATTTAATATTTATAATTTATCTTAAATTGATGTTTGCAAAATACGCTTAGAGGATCTTAAATCCATCTATTCACGGGAACATTACGGCACATTTAAACAATATTATTATAATAGTAGATAGTAGATAGTGACTTCAAACTAAAATGTTAGAAATATAAATTAATTCAATTAATTTCTTCTTATATTATACATTAAAATACATATTTGAATTTAAATATTTTTTTTTTATTCTTATCAATTATTTATTTATTTAATCGACAAATTGGTCCATCTTGAACCATTTGTAAATCAATTTTTGGTCCAACTAAATCTCTAATATTATTTATACCATATTTAATCATTGTTGGTCTTTCTAATGACAAACCCCATGCAATGACATTAACATTTGATGGTAATCCCATTGGTAATAGCATTTCGGGACGAAACATACCAGAATTGCCCACCTATAACAAATTAATCAAAGTAATAGAAAATAGTAATAAATAATTAAAATAGTAACAATCTTTTTAAATTCAATTACCTCAATCCATTTATTAAGACCAGGATGAAAACAAAAGATCTCCATACTTGGTTCAGTATACGGATTATAAGCTGGTTTAAATTCTAATTGGGTAATACCAATTTTTTTAAAAAATTCTGAAAATGTTCCAATTAAATCACCTAATGTTATATCAACATCAGCAATGACACCTTCAACCTAAAAATTGCAAAAAAAATTAAATAAAAAAAATTATCATTTTATCCAGTCATTACTTGACAAAATTCAGCCAAATGTGTTGCATCCAATGTTTCATTACGAAAAACTTTATCAATACTAAAATATTTTGCCGCTTTAAAACCTTCAGGTTGATTTGCTAATTTATATAACATACGAGCACTCACTGCTGTTGTATGTGTACGTAATAGATTTTTTTGTGCCTCTTCAATTTTCCAATCATATCTGAAATAGACAAACATAAATAAATCAATTGACAATTAAAAACAAAAAAACAAATAAACAAAATAATACAAACCTATATCCCTGTGAACCGTAACCACCATTTGAATGTACATCTTTAACACGTTTTAGATAATCTTCTGGAAATTTATAACTTTTTTCCGGACAACTTATAAAAAATGTGTCATGTGCATCTCTGGCCGGATGTTGTTGTGGTTGAAATAGTGCATCAAAATTCCAAAATGATGATTCAACATAATTATTTGTTGGCATTTCGGAAAAACCCATTTCCAAAAATATCTGCCGAAATTCGGTACGCACTTTTAATAATGGATGTAAGTGTCCACATGCTGGTGCAATGCCCAGCGAATCAAAATTATATGCTTTAAAATTTAATTGTTTCCATAGACCATTTGTTAGCATATCAACTGTTAAATCTGTTTCTAATTTTTTTAAATTTGTAGAAAATGCAATTCCTTTCGTTAGAATAAAACTTTTTTGAACAACTTCTTGTAATAATTTCCGTTTTTTATATTCAGTTTTTATATTTGTTTCTAATGCATCAGTTATTCCCTTACCAATTTCAATTAAATGCAATTGAACTGTATCGACAATTGTTTCAACTTTACGTTTTATTATTGGTTTACCACTAGTTTTATCAACAAATATCCAACCGTATGACATTGCTTTACTGAAACCGATTTTTGCATTTGGTGAAGTCTGCCAAAGGTAATAGAATTAAATATATTAATTTAAAATTAAGATTACAATGTAAAAAATAAAATAAGTCAGCATGGTCACGAGCATCAAGGAGAGCATACCGCAACAAAGAACAACCACAGCATTTGTAGTCAATACTCTTCACTTAATTCTACATTTTATCACTCTGGTAGTACACATATTTTACTATCACCACATTATTTCTGATCGACCATATCTTTCTTCTATTTACTAAAATTTAGATTTCAATGGAAAAATTTAAATAAGTCTACACGAATGAATATCTGTTCATATTTTTGCAGTATGATCACTTTGCAACAGCGTATCAAGGAGAGCATAGCGCTTAAAAGAACAACTGCTATTATTTAAAATTTCTAGCCAACACTCATTTCATTCCACATCTTATCACTATGGTACTGCACAAATTTATTTACAGCTTTTCACCACATTAATTTTGATCTAGCATATCTTCTCATCATAGGCAGTAGATGATAATATTAAATTTATGATACTTTATTACGTTAATTTTAGATTATCTATCTTCAGCCAGATATTTAGCAAAATTCAATGATGATTTATAGACAACCTAAGCACATATGTTAATAAAAAAAGTCAGACTATTTTCAGTATCAAATATTGCTCTAATAAACGAACAATCTAGTGAATCTTTTAGCTATAGAAATATATGTGTTTATTCTCAAAATATAAAAATTCAATTCCAAACATTCTCACCTTCATAAGATCCGGTTGTGCAATACCTTCATTGGGCACAGTATTAAATACACACGCTTCATGACTTCCATGTTCTGCGACATGTTTTCCTTCATCAGTTAATTCCCATGAATTCCTAGATGTTGGTTCAGCCACTATTAATCCACTATCGTTTGCCTGAATACTATTAAGTGCACCAATAATTTGCTGATGATTTACATTAAATATAGAAACTAAATCTAATGTATCAATTTTATCATTATCATTTAAGTATTTTAAAATTTGTTCAGTCAATTCAATAGTCATTTTTAATAAATAATTTAAATAAATAATATTTTTTAAAGTTATATTTTGCACAAAAGTGGCAATGAAGTTGAACGTCAACGTGGTAAATGTCAATTTTTTCTTTATAGGTATGCGTTCAAACATTTTGATTGGACTTTATTCGATTTCTTACAATAATGTAGTAGGATTACTATATTTTTTAATGATGGAAAAGCATAATGTAGAATTTCTATTATTATAATGAATGATAAAATTTTAGGTGGCCAATATACTACAATGGAATCAATTAGATTGGATTTTGATCATGATTAATACTAAATAAAATAAAATGATTTGTAAAGTCTGATTATAATATACGTATAAGTATTAATAATAATGGTAAAAAAAAAACTTCGGCATTGAACGCCATATGCGCTTCGACTATTTTACCTTCTGTCAAACAGAGTAGACGACCGATAGTCTAATAAAAAAAAAAAAACAACAAAAAAGTTATAAAAAAGAGAAAATCGTACAATTTTTTTGTACAGTTTTGTTTTTTTTAGTTAAATTTTTTGTTTAATAATATTTCGATTAAATAAAATAATAAAATGGCATCATCCCATTGGGAAGATTTCTATGCAAATCATTTACCACCATCTGATTTTGAAGACAATCGACAATTATTGAAAGAATTTTGTGAACGCCATAATAAAATAAAAAGCAACATTGTGTTAATTACAGTGAGTCCCTTTTTTTCTATTCAGTCTCAATTAAACACTTTATATTTATATAAATCTATTAATTAATTAAATATTGTACTAAATTATAAAGAAATTATGGTGACTATCTGTTATACAAAAGTATATTTTCTATATGTTTGCTTATATCATACAAGAGTTAGACGTTAGTTTAGCGTAACATTGTAATTTGTAATGGAAGCGTTAGTTAATTAATATCTTTCAGTCTCCATGTTATCTGCATTGAAATGGATGTTCAAGACTGTCCAAGGAATAGCGAAGAGAACAATTGTCTTCAAACATTCTGGCAACTACAATATGTATAGTTGAATGATCAATTTATTGGGCGATAAACATCTTGAGATTTCTCAACTTGTATCAACATTCTTGTTATACCACCGAAATCACGATCACATGGACATATAATTGCGTTAAACAAATATAGGTCTTTGAATGTCCTGTTTGTAGATTTATTGAACTTTATTACAACCGAACTAGAAAGCTGTAGTTTCTACTCAGCATTCTACTGAATTATTCAAATCTATCAACAATCAACTAAGTTTTTTTCATTGTATATTAGGAAGTAATTGATTATAAACGATAAATAGAGAAGTGTAACTTGACAATCTACTGATTCATTGAAATTTATCAACAATAGTAATGTAGTTTTATTCCAGTATTGATATTTGGTGTTATTTGATGTAGGAAATTTATCTACTTAAGCCGCACTATACATCCTTGTGACTATTGTATAATACAAGGGCGTATAGTGTTGTACACAACTATCACAAACTAACAAAATTTGTGTATTTATAAAATGCATGATTATCTTATCATTGTGTTGTGCATCTGTAAATTTACTGAAGTATTTTCAATGATGTTGGAATTATTTTGAACATAACTCTACCATCCCTGTATAGTGTTTGATATCGTATACAGAAATTTTTATCATTAATAATTATTTAAATATTAATATTATTTTTCAATTTGCATTATGTTATTAGTCGGGCGGTACAACCATACCACTAGAACATAATACAGTAAGATTTGTTGATAATTTTAGTGCGGGTACAAGAGGTAATTATTTTATCATCAATAATCTTCTTAAATCTTTACAAATTTAAGTTTTTTCTTGTTTCTTTTTTTTTTTTTTTTAATTTATCTAAATATAATTTAGGCTCAGCATCTGCTGAATATTTTCTTGATCATAATTATGCTGTTATATTTATGCATAGACTTAAATCATTAGAGCCATTTACACGACATTTTAATGGGCAACAATTTTTTGATATGTTAGAATTAAGTGGCGATCATGGACCAAGTACAACGATATCAGGTAATTTATTGAAATTTGCATAAAGAAAACATTACACTTGGTATTGCATACAATTTATTTATTTTAATTTTTCTTTTTATTTTATTTAGTGAAACCGGATTCTGTAGATGTACTAGCACCAATTTTAATAAAATATAAAATGGCACAAGAAGCTAAAAAAATATTATACATTAATTTTACAAGTGTTGTTGATTATATGTGGCTATTGCGTGCAGCATGTGAATGTCTTGCAGCATTTGAAAGACGTTCATTATTATATTTAGCAGCAGCTGTGTCCGATTTTTATATTCCATCTGATAAAATGGTAATTATTATAGATTCTTATATATATGTTTCTATTATAATTATATCATTAATTAAATTATTTAATTAATTATAATAATTATGTTTAAAAAATCAATTTAGCCAACACATAAAATGCAATCTGGTCATGGTGCACCAACAATTTCATTGCAACTTGTACCGAAAATGTTAGCACCACTCGTAAGCATATGGGTACCGCATGCATATGTTGTATCATTTAAATTAGAAACAGATGAAAATCTATTAATTGCAAAATCAAGAGACAGTTTAAATAAATATAAGCATAAGGTAATTGAGAAAATAAATTTGTATAAAAAGACAGCAAATTATTTTAATAAAAATATTTTTTTTTTTTTTGTATTCCATTTCATTATCAGTTAGTAATAGCGAATATGTTACAAACAAGGAAAAATCGTGTAATTTTTGTTACACCAACAACATCTTATGAAGTGCATTTAACAAGAGAACAAGCTTTAAGTGGATTAGAAATTGAAGAGCCCATTGTTGCAGACGTTGTATGTAAACATGATGATTTTATTGTTTCCACATTACATCAATGACCCATACGTTCTGGTGGTCAGAGACAAAATATTCCAGTCGTTGATTGTCATGTCACAACGCCTCATTTTTGTCGTCTATTGAATCCGAGTTTAGGAAAAAAATATTAATTTTTTTTTTTTTTTTGTTTATTGTTTTTGTTTTACTATTATATTTCAATTGATTGGGGGGTAATAGTTGTATAAAACAAAAAATGTAACACATTTTATTTTGTTGAATATTAAAAAAAAAAAAATTTGGTGCATTTTTAGATTATAAGACGAGGAATGGTAATTTTAAAAATTATTTTAGGTAATTAACATCATGGAAAAATGATGTATAAATATTTATATAAAAAACGTATTATGTATTACAAGTATATAATGTTTAGTTTAGATATTTAATGTAAATTTTAAAATTTACGGTATATCTATTTAGTATTTAAAACTTTTTAATTATTGTAATTAGGTTTTTTTTTTTCTTTTTATTGTTATAATATTATTTATTTAAAATTTAATCAACGTTTTTATAAAATCAAATATAATAAACTCCATATCTGCACAATGAATCGTTTTGAAATTGTACGTCACATTTAAATACTATATAAACCATCTGAAGTATAAATCGTATAGATTAGTATTTATAGAAAATATGAATCCATCTTATAATAATAGATCGTATAGTATAAACCGCTAAAGCTAATAGTTTTAATTTTACATATTTAAAAAAAAAATAATAATCATTTTGGTTTAGACAAAATTTCCAGTGCAAAGTGAATTGTTGTTAAAAAAAAAACTGATGGTTTAAAATAATTAATAGCTAATAGTTTTAATTTTACATATTTAACAAAATTTGACGGGCTACACCACCTAAACATGATATCAATTATCAATTATCAGTCATAACTTTCACTCAATATTTTTCTTAAAACATTTATTTCTCTTTTATTTACTAATTGTTTTAACATTTATTTGAATTAGATGAGATTAGTAGTATTTTTTTTGTGTTACAAATTAGTGTTAACGTTAGCAAATACAAAACCATTTTATTTTTAATTCAAATAGATTAAACATAACTAACAACTCATTATAAGAAAATAGTAGAAAAATAAAACAAAATACCAACGATTTTATTGATTTTAAATAACGAATATATTTATTTAGTTTATTAATAAAAAAAAAAAAAAAATCAAAAAACATCCCGTTAAAATTTAAGTTTTAATATTATGTGAATTGTTTTATACTGCACATTATCATCATTTTTGAATGTAATAGAATTTATCAATAATAAATGTTTAAGACTTCAACAATTCTTTATTATAAGTAAAATATTAAAACGCTAAATAATATACGAGGTTACTTGTCTTATGTAAAATGTGCAGTGATCCATTAGTTTATTATAGAAAAAATATAATCAAATTCCTATGTATGTAATAAATAGTTATTATTAATATAATTTATGTATTGATATAAATATATAATATACATAATATATGTATGTATATCTCTTTTTAAGGACCTATACACCAATTTATTAAAATAATTAAACAAGGAAATTGTACACATACATATTTGTTAGTAAATGTTTGGGCCAAATATATTTGTTTATATATAAATTGTTTATATATCGTAGATTTTTTTGTTTTGTAAATTGCTTAAATATATAACATACATACACACACATGAACACAATTATAGAAAAAATTGTTTGTAATTTAATGTTATTATTAATCATCATCATCATCATCATCTTAACCTCTACCTAACGGTAGAGCACATAACCGAAAAACTACAATAATTCGGTAATGGGTGTGTAAGACAGAATTTACATTTAAAAAAATTATACCTGCATTATGAGTGTCACCGCTATCAAAAAACGTGAAGAATAAGAGTTTTCATATAAATGCTTGCGACTAAACTAAAATTAATGTATAGGCAGCGGCTACCCTTTAATGTTATGTGTACAAAAGAAAATTAAAAAAGAGTTGAAAATAAAACGATATGTCGCCTTCAAAAAGTTTCCAATCAAATTTCTCAACACAGATTATTATTACATACCGTAATAGGTGAATTTCGATAAATAGTACCGTATGACAAACTATTGAGCGCAAACACCAAACCCATATAGACTTCTTCACAAAATTACGATAACATAATTTATAATATTCACCAATTGATAAATCATACATACATAATAATTCGTCACTCAACAAGTTCGATGGATAACATATATATGGCGTCACTATTGAAAAATTCAAATGATTTTTAGTGCCAAGCGTTTGACGTCAAAAATTGTATGACAATCTGACGCTTAGTTCACACAGTGGTTTTAGTACTTTTGAAATTTTCAAAACAATAGAAAAGTCTCGTGTGTTGCTGCCTAAAGCATTGCCTTTTAATGGGAAAAATACCGTTCAAAGCAATGGCTTGACAAATATCATTCGGATTCTGCTCCATAGATGATTTTAAACGCAGCCATGCTAATCGCTCTTGTCATTCAAGTTCGGCAGTTGTTCCAGAAAACATAAAAAAAATATCACAAAATGGAGATAGCTGACACCATAAAGATATCAGAAGGCAGTGTATTCACCATTTTGCATAAACATTTGATCTGTTCTAAATGGGTATGCTCACAGTCGATCAAAAACAACAATGTGTCAACGTTTCAGAGCACTGTTTGTAGTCGTTTCAGTGCAATAAATTTTTTTTTCATGCGGTATATGACAATGGATAAAACGTGGATCCCGCACAACACTCCAGAGTCAAATTGTCAGTTAGCTGGAGCAGACAGCAAAGGATGAAAGTTGTGCGAAAAAGGCAAATGTCAGCTGACGTTTGCTGCACACGGTATTTTATTCGTCGATTAACTTGACAAAGCAAGAACCTTAAATAGCGAATATTATATGTCGATCTGCGTATGAGAGGAAGAAATTGTGAAAAAACGATTCTCAAGTGTACTGTTTTGTGTGGTGTATATCGTCCGAAAGACGATCCCAATTAAATTCGAATAAAATATAAAACATATTATAAATTTAAAAGAATTTATTAATATTGTATTTATTTTAACAAATAATGAAAACATATAAGAGAGTATATAAAGCATATAAAAATATTTCTTATTTTAATAATTTAATTTTTATTTTTTTTTTTTAAGTTTACATACAATTTGAATACGTTAATTGTTAGTGTATGAAAGCAAAAAAAAAAAAAGATAAAAACTTTGTTGACAACATCCAATAATGAATTGCACTTTAACTTACGACTAGATGATAATAAAAAAATATAATAGTTCTTGTGTTATTAATAATAATTAATAATTAATAATTATTAATTGACAACAAACAGAAAAGCAGAGAAGAATAAATGAATTAATCGATTAAGACTACATTTTGTTTAAAGTAAGTATATCCTTGTGACGTAAAATCCAATATTATAGAAATAATAAAATTAAAGTTTTGATTAATTAAGTGTATAGTTAATATACAACAAATATGTGAATGTTTTCTTTTCTCTTTTTTTTTTTCGTAGTTTTAAATCAGACTTCTTCTTCATCTTTCAGACAGTACAGAACATCTGACTCTTCATTCGGCTTTTTCAGATTTCTCCATTTCTTCGGATTTTTCAATTTTTTCAGATTGTTCAGTTTTTTCAACTTTCACATCATCTTCTTTTACTTCTTTTCCAGAAATAACTTCAAATTTAAAACCATTTTTACATAATTCAGATATAATATTAGTTTTAGCAAATGCTGCCCCTGGTGGAAATACGCCACCTCTAAAATCAAAATAAAAAATTAATCAAAAATATATGTTCATAAATTAAATTTGAGCCATAAACAATATGCAATATTTATGTACTTATCGGGCATTTTTGAATGTTCATTTAAAATTGTTAATGCTGATAATAAAACAGCAACAGTTGTGGCACCATAACCAGGATTTGTTCCACTAACTTTTGTTATTAATGTTTTTCTCGGTGGATTTGTATGTTTATCAGTTGGCTCAGAAAGTGATTCCTCTTTTGGCCAACCTTCAGCATAAAACGTTAATGAGAATTTTGTATTTGTTATCGTATGTTCACTTGGTCCAGATTTTGTAACAGTTCCAAGTGAAAATATGCTTGGATACTTTTATAATAAAATATAATATCAAAATTAATTATTTATATAAATAAATTCACATTGTATAAGTGTATAAATAATTTACATTTAATAGTAATTTCCTTCCAAATTCAAATCGTGTAAATAATGAAAATATCGCTCCAACTATTATTGCACCAATTGCATAACATAATGATCTGGAAAATTACCATTTAAAATATCAATGTAATCATTTATTTATTTAAATTTTTGTTATATAATTCAAAAAAAATAAAATAAAAAAACCTTACGAAAATGCAACATATGCATGCATTTGTATGGGTCGTTTTTTATCATTTTCATACAAAATTCTTTGTGATCGCATGACAACTGAACGATCAGATCCAGGAAATGGTAGACACCAATTATTATTAACCAATTCGGATTTATGTAGCATAGGTCTTAAAAATAATAAAAAAAAAAAAACAAACGTAATCATAAACCAAAAGCTTATCATAGTAAATATTTTCCAAAAAAAAAAATTCTAACCGATTTTTTAATCTTGGTTGTGTTTGCGGCAATTTTTCTTTAAATAATTTTGATCGTAAACCACGTAGTTCATTTGCATGTGCTAATCCATAAACTGCTGATTCCCATGTACCAAAATTAATACTACCTCCACCTTCACTTTTGCCCTCTAATTTCGATGAAACATACACTTCAACTGAATTAACTTCACCTAAATGATGGAAAAAAAATGATAGATTATTTGAATTTCCACACAGATAATGTCTGTTATATAATAATAACCATCAAAATGATTTTCCAAAAATACAACTCCTAAATCGGCTGGAATTGAATCAAAGCCACATGCCGAAACAATGTAAACTCCCTTTTCACGTGCTAAATCATTATATTCTAATTGCATTCTTTCCATATATTGTGGTTCACCACTAATATCAACGTGATGTGTACCAGCATTTATACACGCTTTAATTACAGGTTCACCATAAAATCGATATGGTCCACAGCAATTAACAATAATCTTTAAAAAGTTTAATTTATAATAATATTTCATGAGTGGTTTTCAAAATTATTTTAAATTTCATTACAACACATTTTTGCCACACATACCTTAGCTCTTTCAGCCATTTTCTGCAATGAGGTCTCATCCTTGACATCAGCAATAATTATTGGGATTTTCGATAAATCTGATTGTGTTTTCTTTTCCACTTCTTTTATAATTTCTTCAAGTTTCTCTTTACTTCTACCAGCAATACCCCATGTTAATTTCGATAGTAATTTTGTTCCCTCAAATACAGCATATTTGCCTGTAAATCCACTGGCACCAAATATCACCACATCAAGACGGTCCGTCATATTATTAAATGGATTTTATTGGTTCAGAAAGATGTAAAATTAGGTACTAATCACGTAATGGAAATCTATAATATTACAATATATAAAAAGAGCACACATGTTAATATGTAATTAATATTTAATTAGATTTATTGTAATATATGCATATGGTCGTTTGGGCTAGAATCAAGCATAGACGTGAATTGAATTCCTGACCAAGTGGCTCTAATACACCGGTAACGTAGTTTTATACTAACATCTAATCAGACACGGCTAAAATTACAGAAGCGGTGCTGTTGGGCGCTCAATTAGGAATTGACATTCAACTCCACCAACTTAGGCAACTGTGGATTTGCCATTTCGCACGGCTGAATTACTTAATTGCACGAGAAATGTCAACAAATGGCCTTGCATCGGTTGGGAATACGTTGACAACTTTTGGTTTATGTAAACGGACACGATGTTAGAACAATGCTTAAATCGACGAAACTGGCGCAGGTGGCTCAAGAATTTAATAGGTACAAACTCTATATTTTTGGATTGAGACGAGATCCGATTGGAAGGAAAGCGGAGAAAAGACTATATCCTCTGGTGAAATCAGTTTTGTTTTCCAGAAAACCGAGCCACATGGATCACAGTAGTGGAGTTGATTTATTGCTAAGTATCACTAAAAGCAAAGTGTAGTGTTAAATATGTAACAATAGTTCAGATTTACGCACCAACAGAACAGGCATTGTCTGATGATAAGAAGGCTTTTTATAGTCAACTTACACTAGTTGAGATTAACAGATCGAAAATTGTTATATGCATAGGTGACGGTAATGCAAAGGTTGGCTCAAACATCATGGACTGGGATTCTAGTGTACACATATGAAAAATAATGGAGAAAATTTTGCGAAAATGTGCAGTAATCATAACTTTGTGCTTGGTGGTTTTACTATATTTGCGCACAAAAAGAATAAACAAAGAAACTTGGATTTCACCGGACGGGCGTACCAGAAATCAAAAAGATCACATAACAATTAGTTGGAGATAGACGTTCGTAGCTGTAGAGGCACGAATGGTTACTACTTGATTATCGGACAGATAACATTAAAACTTATGGCAGTCATAGGGAGACAACATAAAACAATATGACTCAAAACCGTCATTAAGGGGGCCAGATATCGTGAAAAATCGCGGTTATTCGTTGACGCCCAATGGTACCCATGTGGAGTAAAGATCGAGATGATGATGATGACACGAATTGAGGTAATCGAATCTCAGAAACAAATAATTATAAATTTATTAATTATATTGGTAAAGAAATAATTAAATTTGATGTCTAAGTAAACCTAAAATTAGGACGTTATAGAACAGGTCGAGAAATATTTGAGAAAACACTCAAAGTAAGACTCTGATGCCACGCATAATAAAACTAAAACTAATATATTATAAATGTACCATTTTCGTCATGAAAATATTATAAAAAGAATCTTATCTCATTATTATTTTAAAAATGATAAATTACATGAGTTATATGCCAGATAAGTTAAAATTATCTATTGTTGTATTCTACACGAATTTAGAAAAACAAAATTAACAAAATTTGATCGTATAATAAGTGAATTTCATATAAATATACGTGGCAGACTGAAATATTTTTGAATTACTTTAAATGAGAAACTAGCCTGTGATTCATAATATGATTGAGTGATTGAGTGATTGAGTGATACCAAAGATTATAAACTAGAAAGATATGTTATGTAGTATAAATTAAGTTTGAAAAAATTGTCATAAAGTTATCACGATGAGAAAAAAGAATGTCTAAGCAACCGCTCTTTGAAGTAGTAAAGACTCGTAGATTCATCTCTGCTTTAACATTTTAATCCATGAATAAAATTACTCCACAGATCGATATGTAAGTAGTGTCTTAGATATCGGCATGCCGCGCTTTAACTTATTTCTCTCTCCCCTTCCTTTTACCTCAATATTTTACTCCCAGTCATTAAACACTGCAGTTTTGTAAACTATTTTTTTTTCCAGTATAAGTCCCAATCAAATTCCAACTTGCCCACAGTTTAGATACGCCAATACAACACCAAGAGTTGTCAGCACGCTTTGTGTACGATTAGCATCTGGGAGCGATGCTTTGTAATTTAAATTGCTCAATTTCCACAATTTTTTTGTTGTAAATACAAATACCATGAATTATTGGATTTTTGAATTGAATTGAACGAAATCACAGTGTGATTTTGGAAAAACTATAAATTACATCTCCTAAAAAAAATTATCAACTTTTCCGCACCGAACCATTACACTATCTTTTGTTTACCAAATGTCATCTTCTTGTATTATTAATTTTATATTATGATCCGACGCATACACCTATCTGCTTTCTTCTGCAATCACTCCGATTTCAATTAATTTTAGAATTATTCCTGATTTTCCTTTGCATTTCGACCATGAATCCAACTTCAGCTAAACTCCTCTTGGGTGGTTCTTTACGTATATCCTGCATATTTCCAAGATATGCATATAAGTAGTTTTATCCCTTGGGGTAATAGTATGGAGAAAAGAACAAAACTTTTTATTTTATCAATATTTTTATTTCAGACTTTCGCTTAATTTTTTTCCATTTTTCGATGTTTTTTAATTTTCTTTTAGCCTTTATAATTTTTTAAAAATATAATTTTGACAGAAATCCCATAGAGTGGTTAACTTTTGCTGTTATTGACATTTTTAAGGGTAAACGGGACATTGCACAAGAAATGCTAATAACTTTTTTGTCGTTTGGACATCCTCTATCGAACGTGTATTGTCTCAACTACTCTGGGTGCGAGTACTAGTGATTCTGCACTTTCACCAAAGAGTTCCACGCTATTTCCGCCAATTGTGAATTGATTTCAATGTTTTTTTTTTTTATTATTACAAGGGGTAACCTCCAGGATAGTCCAATAAAAATTTAAACGGAATTTGAATATAATACAACGTGGAAAATGAAGCTATAAAATTTATCAAAGAAAAATATAAAATTGTACAATTGCACACGAAAATATATTGTTTAAATAATCTGATAGAAAACAGGAAGACTGTAGCTCAGATCGTGGTAATTTTGCAATTCATGTATAATTTTCATAATAAACCTTATATTTATATTGAAATGCATTTGCACTTTAGATCAGTAACGTAAATGACATTAATAAAGTATTTAAATTCATCAAGAAATTTTATCATCAGGATCATCATCATCATCATCATACCGGATATACAATTAATGTAATACCACATGGAAGTAAAGATTGGTTAAGTAACCTAGATGTTAGTTCAGGCATTCTAATTGTCATAACCTAAGCGAAATATATTTCACATAGGAACAAATGGAGTCACAATAGCATTCCAATTGTTTTTTTAGTTTCAATCACTAGCCATTATGTAATGAGCAACAACATTTCGATGTATAATCCTTAATTCATCACTGAAACAAGAACAAATTAACCATATATTTTTAACTATACATTTGGTCATAAATGTGTTCATACAATTGTTTTATATTAGCACGGCAAGATAAAACGTTTTTAAATTAAAAAATAGTCTACTAAAAATTACTTATTAAATTACGTTTATATGGAAATGAAATATTTTTAGCTGAAAAATGTATGTACGTGCATTTTATGTGGGTGACTATAGAAAAGATAAAATAATTAAACAATACAAAAAAATTTAATTTTTGTGAAGGTGTAACGTACTCGCATTATCCAGAGAAATATATAAATTCTCGTACATGTCACAATAATTCAATAGTACAAGTACATATACTTGATAATATATGCATTATAATATAAAGTTTTCAATATACATTCGTATTTAATAACAAATGCAAAAACAAATCTTATTGAATTCCTGCAAAACACCCACAAATTAACTATGGTTATACATCAGATATCATTTATTTTAACAAATCTCTATACACTATACTGCAATTTTCCATACAATATTTGCTCATGTGGTTAAGCTGATCCTGAGAGTAATTGGAGATAGGACAGTATAAAAAAAGATTTGTAAATCGTATGAAAAATGATGAGAAGGATATAAAATACACGACATAAACGACGTGCCTTGAAGCATACGACTAAACGTAAATTCAACAGAATGCGAATGTCACAACCGAGCTAGTCGTGTATTAAGCGAAAATATCCAAATATTGGGTATAATACTGGCAATCTTAAGCAGATCAATTACCATAAAAATAACCATTGAATAGTCGAAATGCTCTCCCCTGAATTCTGTTGAGACAACTAAGGGTGTCCGCCGAAGCTCCAGCCCATTTGTGGCGGTCGTGCTCCATTAGAGACCTTATATATGCTTTATATATAATGGCAATATGTTCGGAATTAAAATAGATCATAGAAACGACGCAGAAATCCAAGCCTTTTGGCCGCGTTTTAGCTCACACAAAATATGTGATCAATCCATTGCAATTTTGAATTGATATGAGTTCCGAGAGAGTTCAGACCCATAGAATTGCGCGGCAAATCACCATATAGTTGGATCCAAAGTCTTTGACTTATGCGACAACAGACACAACTGCTTGTTATTCGCATTGAATATTACGAGATTTATCCGTCCACAATCAGAAATTAAATTTAAATTGTTGTTAAGAGAATTGTCCATATAAACGCAAAGTGACCTGACTAGTACCAGTGGTATGGGATAAAGTGAACCTGTTGAATGTATTGTATGGATTTGTGAACAACGGCAGTTGTTTGTTACCGGCTTTATGCTATAGGTATATAGTAAAGACGATGCACTTATACAAAATGCAGCCAATTATAGGTCAATTTATTTATATATAATACATTATATGTAATATGTGAATTTAAAAAAAATTTTAAATTATATTCAATGTCATATTCACCATTTAAAATAAATAAGAAGTTTATTTTACTCGTATACTCGTACGAGTAGCATAATACCAGATCATTAGTCATTGGAGTCACAAAACATAAGAAAACAAGAATTTTCTGTACAACTAACAGATGCTCAAGTCATTGTATATATTAAATTATAATTAATGTTAAATTTTGAGATGCAAATAAATGAAATTAATATTCATATATTATTGAAGTTTACTGACTGTATCTATGCACATTTACATACTGTAACTACTGCAAACCAAAACCATTTATAGCAGGCTTTTTGTTTAACAATTGCATACAAGAGGTCAATTGTACACTTTTAAGAATTCACTTCACAATGCATAGTATTTCTTTGTAATTTTCTTAATATTTTTCTACATCATCTTTGTATGCAATATGTTATGTTAATCTTATTATGTTCACATAAATTGTTTATAACATATATACTCTATCATCGTGTACATAACATATGTAATCTGTTATAATTCTTCTATTTTTAAACTACTATTTGCTTCATGATTTACATAAACGAGTACATTTTTATACACAGTGGATCGAAGATGAACTCATTTGCCAATATGAAGTTGAACAAATACACATTGCAGAAGGCTATACCG
>JANSTX010052970.1:0-11508 GCA_027564355.1 Penthetria funebris | reverse complement strand
CATCACTTAGTCTAGTATTGTATCCTGTTTTTATCCATTCTTTGTTATTTTCTTATCATAAGTATAATTCTCGCTTTACTTGTGCTTGGCGTTCAGTAACAAATCCTTTTGAAAAATTAGCAACATAAATTGTATTTTTAATCCAATGATTTTAAAATTGGGATACAAATAAGATTGCAGAAATAATATCTTTGTATTTCAAACGGTGATTTGTATATTGAAAATGGAAATTTTGTAGTAAAAAAACATCATGCAAACTCTGGCAAAGAATTCGTTCCAGTTACAATTTGGAAATTTATATAAAATAGAAAAATATGAAGTAGGAATAGTTGATTGCTATTGGTATTGCTATATAACAAGACCCCTCACAAATGCCTGAGTCTGGCTATCAAAATTACTGTGTAGGTGGACGCACAGCTTCTAAATAGAGAATATAGAATATGTATATAGCATCATCGTATTAAATTTTTTAGTTGTTTTGATCTAATTGTCTGTTTAAGTACGAGTTATTACAAACGAATAAATTGGCAAGTCATTAATGTATAGAGTAAAAATCGCCATTCTATCTACTCTCCAACTTTTTCGTTTTCTTGTTGATTAGAGTGAAACAATAGTAACCCTAGCACTGCGATCTGTGTTGCATAATAATGTCCCAGTAGCAGTACGTATATGCCTTTAATGTTTTTTCAAAAATTTTAGCGTCCTTGGTTATAAAGAGCCATAATATTAGATGTACCACTTAATGTTTTAACTCAGACCTGCAAGCCCCATATTCTTTAAATAAGTCTGTAATAATGTCCTTTATGGCCCTTTATTTCCGTATTTTTGACAGTATAAATTGCATATTGTACACTTTTAACAGCTTTTACATTGCCTTCGTAGTCCAGGAGTCCATATCAAACATACTTGATTTCCATCTTGATCTATAGTTGATAGCAGTCCGTCAATAATTTGAATGAAAATATAATATGAGTCAAATGTATTGGCAAAACTAATGTTAATAGTATTCTTCCTACAGTTTTAACATAGTTCAGTCGTTGTTGTTTGACTTCAAACATTATTGTCGTTTGTTTTCAGTACTACTAATTTTATGTATAAGTGCATTGGAACAAAATATAAGTTGTCTTTGTATTCTCTTTTTTCTTTATTTAGTATTTCCCACTGGTATATTTGTAGACGAGCGTTTTGAATGCTATTTTTTTTTAACATTCGATATTATATTCCATTCCCTTTCAAGGTACGTATAACCAATATACCTTGATTTACTTTTAGCAAATCTTGAATACCAACTAAAGATTATTGAGTGCATAAATCATGGTATATGTCAGTAATGGCGTATGTTCGAGGCTAAAAAGATGGTGCTAATGTCGTGTTTGTCAACAGGTTAAAAAAACAACTCAACAACGAAGTAGGTGGCTGGGGATTTATGCACCATT
This sequence comes from Penthetria funebris, assembly GCA_027564355.1. Lineage (NCBI taxonomy): Eukaryota > Metazoa > Arthropoda > Insecta > Diptera > Pleciidae > Penthetria > Penthetria funebris. The sequence goes on along the minus strand of JANSTX010052970.1, from coordinate 10,072 downwards.
CTACTGAAATATTCAAATGTATAACTGGATAATTATAATTGATCCCATATTTTCCAGTTGGCAAATTTCAATTATAGTTATTTGAGTTTACATTTGATATTACATGCATATTTGAAACGACAAATTAACATCGTAATGCCGCCCTATGCGATGCGTAAAGGTAGATGATGATGATGATGAGGCTCCTGCAGCTGCACTTTACTACTCGTTTAATATTACAAATAATTATGCAACACACTTTAAACCAGCTAATTAATTTTGTGTACCCTTGCAATAGTCATTAACAGAAGAAAACTGCAGTCTGATACAGAATTCAAAAAAATCTAAAATTCTAATAATATTCATTTGAAAAAGGCCTATTCAGATTTTTGTTATATGTCTGGTAAAAATACATTTTATGGCAACGTTGGCGACACGAATAACATTTGTTTCGGTAAGAGATATTTGACAGATGTCATCGAACTTATTGAAGAAAAATTATGTGATTTTGTGATTGTTTAATTTTTAATGTTTTTCCAATATTTTATAATTTTAATATAAGAGTTATTACATTTACAATAGTGAATATAATTTTAATACATTGAATACGGTAAGCACCATAAATGTATAATATATTTTTTAACAATAAATTTTTGTAAATAGTTTTATATTTGTGGAACCAAATGACCTGAAACTGTTTGTATTGATTTTTCTTCATTTATTCCTTTGATTCATTTGTAAGTTTATGGTAAAGCCACCACCAACCACCTAATATTGAATCGATTTATTTATTATTATTTTACACAAATTACAATTTGTATTTTATTTAATAATTTAATTGTACGCAAATTAAATATTTCACTGATGACATCATCAAAATGATGATTTACATCAATACAAAACAAATTTTTTGTTTGCATTGACTTCATCCACACCTTACTCTTTTTGGTTGCTATTCCTTAGTCAAATTATTATTTAGTGTATTTTATTTAAATTTAAATAATTAACTTATTATTTTTTCAATTAATTAGAAGTGTGATAAACCATTACCATAAAGTGATTTTAAACGAAATTAGTACTTCAGCTGCGCTTAGTTAAGAAAAAAAGGCACATAAAGATGGATCGTAAAATTGAATTGGAAAAGAAAAAGGCAAAATTGGCGGCACTAAGAGAAGAAAAAGAACGTCGTCGACGTGAAAAAGAAATTAAAGATATAGAAGATGCAACTGGTCGTGTTGGTTCCGGTCAAGAAAAAGATACCAGACGGGATTTAGATGAAATGTTATCTTCATTAGGTGTTGCACCAGTTTCTGAAGTACTCTCTTCCCTTTCATCAGTCAATTCAGTTGCATCCGATACATCGACAAATGCAACACCTGATGCCAGTTTACAACCTATGAGTTTAAATGGACAATGGTAATTAAACATTTAATTGAAATTCTCCATAATATATGAAACTTAATAAATATCTAAAATGTTCACTGTGTATAGAGCCGCCAACATTTAATAGAAAAAGACACAAAATGTACCCTTTATGTTAAAAAAAATGAATTTTATATACATTATACAAGGGAAGCACTAAAATGGTTACTGATTTTAATAGCATATTATTAGTGTTTCACTTATATATAGTTAAATGTAATTGTTAATACATAATACATTCATTAATTTTTTTTCTTTGTTTCAATTAGTGTTGGACGTAAAAAGGCTGTTAATTTAAGTGTTGTTTCTGTACAAACAACGAATATACCACCCAAAGAAACTTTAACCTATACAAAACAAACCCAAACTACTGGTACCGGTGGTGGTCTAGAACGTGATGGTAAGTATTATTTTTTTTTTAAATAATTTAAAACAAAATAACAACATTATCATTTCTAATTGCATCTCATATTATTGCATAATTTTCTTATGGAAATTATTTTATTTTAAATTTTATGTTTTATTTTTTTTTTTTGAACCATAAAATGTCGGCCACTGATTTTTCTTATTTTAAAACAAAGTCAAATACAGTAAAATTTATAAACCTTTTTATTTATTTTGATAATCACATCAGAAATTTTGATAAAAAAATGCACTATTTAAACAAAACACCTTCATATCCTTTCACTTATTATTTTTATACAATGCTGCTGAAGATAATTACTATTAACTTTTCTTCTTACAACCTATCTTTCGTTAGATTGGTGTATTTTGTATCCATTTATTTTTCCAATAATAATATAATAATTATTTTAATAAAAATAAAATAACAAATATAGTTCTTTCTTGGCATTCCTCTTCACCTTTGTCAGGATATATGGAAGATTGGTGGCGTCCACGCAAAGGTATATTTTAGAAGTGGCAAATAAAATAAATTTGTCAAAAGTATTGCCAAAAGAATAGAAAAAAAAACATATTTTTTTTTGTTTTTAATAGGCTATTGTTTTTATTTTGCATTTTATTTTTTATTGAGTAGAAAATTGTATACGTAAATTTGGGTGTCAATAATGACAAATGAAGGCGAGACTAAGGATGAAAATGATTTTATGTTAATGTCTGTTTAAAGAGATTCTAATTGAATCGACAGCATAATAAATACAATAAGAAGTATGTACTCTTACGTCAAAATTAAATCACATTTTATTAATAACACGAAAACTAAGAAGTTATTTACTTTATTGTTGTGTTCATGTGAATAGCGTAAATTTTATAATAAATTTGATTTGAAATTTTTATTTTTAAAATACCGCCTAAGTTGATATTAAATTGGAATTTAAAAAAAAAACGGTACACGAATGATCGAAACTTACTACTCTGGCGGAAAAATTATATCCTATTCATTGAGTCAGGTATTGTGTTGCAGGGTTAATGCAGGTTCTTTTGTCGTCTGATACTAAATTTAATATTTAGAAAATTTGCAAGGATGCATTCTACACCATAAAGCAAAACAAGTGGTAAACTTGAATTATGTACACTATCTAACGCTCCTGTTGGCCTCATACAAAATATAGAAAAACATGGTTTTTGTACGAATACGCGTAACTGTGATTTCACACTAATATTTACGTGTTCGTAGATTTAATTTACGCAGTTTTACAGTAAAACAATACAAGGCACTTATTCTGTTTCAGAGTAACAAAAAAAAAAAATGTCTATGTCCTTAAGCAAAACAAGTACTAAACTCGAGATTTTAAATAGTTTGTAGCATTTCTGATTGCCTGATACCAAATTTAAAGATATTGCGTGTCTAGTTTAATAAAGCCTAGTAAGGAGTCCATTAGCTTGGTGACGAATGAAGTGACCGACTACCATTGAGAATACTTAACACATCTTTACCTTCATACGGTGTTACTGAAAATTTAGTCTAGTCTAATAAAGACTAGTAAGGAGTCCATTAGCTTGGTGACGAATGAAGTGACCGACTACCATAGAGAATACTTAACACATCTTTACCTTCATACGGTGTTACTGAAAATTTAATCACAATATAGATGTCAGTAATGACGAGTGATTGAGATCGTTTTTTAGTTGAAGAATATCTCAACAACAAAATAAGTAGCTGTTTCTTTTTATAGCCACTTTAATGATTACTTTGTGAAACTATTATTTTGTATTTATTTCATATTTTTGGTGTTTAAGAATACTATTGACTGCATAACTCTATGATCGCTTTCTGTTAATAGACTATTAAATACGGCGGCTACATCACAAATTGTGTTTTTATTTAATCAATTTAATTTTTTTGTTCTTTCAGCTGCATCCATGTCCATATTTCTGTTATTTTTTTTTAATCCTTTTCAAACAAATTTAATTGTAGCAAGACATTTAATAGAATATCTTTTCTATCTCTTTGAACTCATCTCTTATAGTTATTTTAATATTATCATAAAATGCTTCATTTCTTTTATCGCTTTCTACGTGGATGCATTTGGACTTTAATTAATGACGGTTAGTTTTCATAATGTATACAAGAGGTACCTACGATATTTAATGATAGTGCTTTTTAAAAACATGAAGGCCCATTTGATACGATATACAATTTTCTAGTTTTTTTTTTATTTAAAAGTAGTTTATAATTGAAAATTATTTTATTAAAAAATATTCTAAATTTTTACAATTTTATTTCAGCTCATGCTACAGACTATTACGGTAAGTCCCTTTTTTTATTAAAAAAAAAAAACAAAAAACAGAAATTTAAAAACTATAAGTTGATATTTTAGTGTTGATTGTATTTTTGTTGTATGGTAATTTATTAATTAATAGCTTTAAAGTACATTAAATTTTTATTTTATTTTTTTATTAAAGTTTTATTGTAGACACAAATGTTCGTTTCATATTAATTTAATTATGTATTTTTTTAATTTTTTAGTTTAAAATCGGTTATTATGTCTACGTTTTGTTTTTAAAATATGATTTTATATTTTTTAATTTTTAATTTTTAAATATTATATAAAATTGAATCTTATTTCTCCACCCATTTTACTCATTTTAGGTTTAGAAATTTGAATTTAGATTTATTTTTTATTAAGTTTCATATTAAATTAGTTTATATATTTTTAATAATTTACAGAGGACAAAAAACTTAGTTTTCTTTTATTTATATTAAGTTTCCATTTAGTATTTTTTATTATGATTATTATTAGATTTTTAGATTTTATCATTTCGTTGCATGATAGGGGTACTATTGATTTTTATTTGTTTTCATTCAAATTTATTTGTTTTTCATAAGAAAAAGTATAGTTTTTTTTTTTTGGATTTTATTACTTTTCCCTAAATAGCTTGAAAAGTGGCAAGAGAATAAAACGTGCTTTAATAATTAACACCCATTTGTTATGTATTCAATAAAAGTGTCATAATGGGGATATTGACTCTACTTTCATAAGTTCATAAGTTTTAATTTTGCAATGATATCGACAATTCTCGAATATTAAATATTACACAAATTACACAGCATAAGATCTATTACTAAGATAACTACATCACGATTACGTAGTGATGCCCGAATATTATTAATTTTGATATTCATTTCATCCTTTTTAAAATATCAACCAAAAAGTTTCGTTAGGTACACTTTACATTATTATCTTAAAGTTTATCCTTAAACATAATAAATTCGATTATTATTGCAAATTAGACTTATATCAATGTTATGCAAACATTATTCTAATATTGCGACATAATTGAAAGCAAAATTTGCTTCGTCAAAAGATACTATAAAATTTGCTTCGTCAAAAAATCTGAATATTTGTACTTGTGTGCGTCTTGAAACCAATATAACGTTGCATATGTAATTTTATTTTGTACTTATTTTCATGTTGATTTTTATATATTTACCACTGACATGTTGTTTAACAAGTCATATGAAACATTGTAGTTTTTTTTTTTTATTTAACGTAATTAAACTTATAAAATCATACAGTTGTTTGTTGCGTACATCACATAGTAGCAGATACGTCAATTATTGAAACTTTTTGGAATATGATAACTAAACATATAATTGATTTTTTTTTTCATAAATCATTGATCAGTTCTTTCCGAATTCTTAGTGATACATTTTTTACAGCACTTAATATAGTGACGAATGGTGCGACATGATAATCAACAAACTAGTTGAGTAATAATGAACCACTGTACAGGATTATTGAAATGTATTTTATTTCACATTTTCTCATTAGAAAAGAAACTACGCTCTCATGTTGTCTAAGGATCAAAATGACGATGAAATCATGTGTACGGTTAATCTTGACCATGTTTTTGAATGCTTAATGGTTTCAATGTTTTTATTCTATCCATACATTGGTTGACTGCGAAATTTCAATTTCCTGCTGAATATTACTGTCAGTAAGATGTGGTCATCTTCTTACCGTATTTTTTTTTAAACAACATTTTCACTCATTAATGACCATAAATAAATTGATCTGAAAATAATTGTACAATGTTTTATATGATATATACTATTGCATGCTAGTGGTATATACAAAGACCAACAGCTTATTCATATATAAATGTTAAATAATTAATGATTTCTTGTGTACATAATATTATAATTTTTATTGCGATAAAATTTTAAATTATCAAAAGAACGAAAACAATCGACTTTGTTGTTTGATAATTTATTAATTATTGAAAAACCATAAAATTAAAATATAAAAATTATTTTAATTAAATTTGTAGTGTGGAATGAGTGAAATGGCGGTTTTTTTTTTTTTTTTTTTAAAAGTCTTCAATTTTCATGCAATTATTTAAAATAAAATATTAAATTAGATACCGCCTATGTTTTATAATTTGATTTGCAAAAAAAAAACGGGTTATTTCAGCTACACCTTTATTTTTACGCTAGTCTCACACATAAGCCTTTCTATGGGGCTTTTTTTAAAAAAATATTTTAAGTCGGGATTTTTTTTTTTTTTTATTTTATTGAAACTTCTATTTTTTATAATGTTTTTTTTCTTACTTTTCTTTAAAAAAAAAAACACCTAAAATAAAGTTAGAACTTTTTTTTTGTTTCAAGATGAATACAATCTAAACCCTGGTTTAGAATGGGAGGATGAATTTACAGGTAGGTATCTAATGGAAATGGCAAAAAATTGTAAAATTTTGTAGTGTCATTTTTTGTACATGAAATTTGTTTCTTTTTATTTTTTTTTTTTTGAAAATAATATTAATTTTTCATACTTTTTGTGTTGTCTTCTTCCCTCTTTTTGCATGTAATCTTTAAATTAACAATTCAACTTTTAGAACAGTTGAGTATTTGATGACAATTTTAAACTGTTATAATTTATTAACGTATAAAAATGGTTTAACTCTAATAAGTATTTAAATTATTAAAATCAAAGACGGTAATATGTCGATTATAGTCTCCTTTCTAGTTTCTTCTTTTTTTAAATTTTTTAATATTGTTTTTTTAAAAAAAAAAATGAAAAGACTCCCACTATTCATGTGTACATCAAATCAAAAACAGTACTGTCCATCAAATATTCAACTGACATGTAATGAATATAATAATTTTTATTGTTATATATTTTTTAAAAATTAATTTATCACAATCCATAAAATTAATTATCACAAATTTCATAAAAAAAATATATAACATAATTAATTATTATAATTTAGCACTTTTAATATTAGTTTTCTTATGTATGTATAACGTATTATTAAATACTATATAGGTTCTGTTGTTTAAAAGGTGTTAATTACTTTTAATAAGAAAATGAAAATATTTATTTTTTCTTTAACTTTGAATATTTTTAATACTTTATTTTATTTTTGATACTTTTGCAAATAACTGAATGCTCCTTTAAAAATTGTAAATCCTTTTTTTTTCGATAAGGTTTTTGAAAGTTCTAAAATCTGTTCTAAAATTAGATTTTAAAAAAACAAGGGATTTATATGCAAAGCTTTTTAAAAAACAAAGGATTTATTGTAAATATTGGTGTTTATCTTCTTTTTTTTTTTTGTTGGGACATACTGGGTATAAATGAGTCTGAATGCGTGTTGTTCTAATAAAACAACATATCTTTTTTAATAATTATAATAATAAATCAAAATTCAAAATAATATTAGATTAATTAAGAAGTTCAAAATTGGGTGGAGAAATATTTAAACAAATATTGAAAGAATTAAATTCTAGTTAATAGATGTATAAGAATAATAAAACGTTTTAGGAGGACAAATTTAAAAAAAAAAAAAAATTAAATTATTTATCAGTTAATACCGAGTTAATCATATTATTTTTTTGTTTTTGTGGTAAAAGGTTTTGTTTTTTTGTTTAAAATTAATATTATAATATATTTTTGTTTCTTCTCTTATTGTTTAGATTTCTATACTTTGTGTATAACCAATGACAATTTACACTATATAAAATAAAATCAATACTTTTCTTTTACGACATAATGAATATATTGTTAAGAGGAGGTTTACATTTACACCAAACACTTCAACCTTTCGTCTCTTCTCTATTATGTAATATGACACCAAAGACTTTAACCTTTTTCCTCTCAATGATTTAATATGGCAACAAACTATAAAATGAATGTGATTACATTCCATTATAGGTCATTTTATTGGTTCGTCCCATTTAAAACATCAAACCAAAGAGCCGAGCTAAAAAAAAAAATTAAGCAAACACACTCTTGATGTGATATTTAGGATATTAATTATCAAAATCCTTAGCATTAATTTAGTAAAATATGATTTTCAAAATTCTCAGCATCTATAAGAAAACTGAAATAATTTAAATTATATTAAAAACTCGTGTTTTTCTTAAATCTTTCTATTTCTGCCGAAAATGCGTAAATTAATAAGATCAGCCATAGATCGTTTTAGCGCTTTTCGTCTTTTTTGGAATCATTCAAAGATCCGAACCAAAAAAAAAAAAAAAAATACATGAACACCAAATACATGATTTTGAGGCAAAATATTACGAGGTTATTAATTGTCACAATCCTAATTATGTCCATTCGTTTGCCAAAAAAAATATTATGGTCATTATTATTGTAATAAACAAATGTTTTGCCAAATAAAACAATGTCAGTTATTTGTAATTAGAACTGTAGAAACCACTCATTCTGTACGATTTACTCCTTGGTGCAAATTTTAAACCAACTCTTAAATACATTTATTACTTTACGAGTATAAAATTTTGTTTACCATTTGAACTTTATTTTATAATTTTTTTTGTTAATTTTTTCTGGCTTCCTCAATGTCGACGAATCACTGCTATTAATGACTGTTATATTCATTATATTTTTTAAATTAAATTTTTTACATTGATTATTTTATTGTTTAAATATTTTGCAAAATAATTTTATTATTTGGGTGAAATTCACATTTTATTGCACACATTTTATTTGTATGTTTTGTCGAATCGGAACCACACCACTAGTTCACTAGAATTCAGTTTCACTAAAATAATGGACGCATAAGTTTTTAAATTCAGTATAAATAACAGTAACAGATTTCGGTTGAGGGGGTATGAATAGAAATTGCGACAATTTATATTCATTCAATTTAAATTTGAAAATATTAAATGAAAACAAATAACTGATAATAAAATTTTACATGTGTCCATATATTAAACTTTTCTAACGTATCCTGACATTATGTGAGTCTTTATATTCCATTTGAATATAATATTTCATTTCTGGCTGCTGTTCGTTGATACTATTATGTTGCCGCGTGGAGTGGAGGCATTTACAAGTAATGCAAGGATAACACTCTTATCGAAGGATGAAATGTTGACAATATTTTATTCAGTTTAATATATGTTGAGTTTTTAGTTTACTATTAAATGACATCAATAGTTATCTACATTATCTATGTTTCATTTTCTTATTCGATAACATCAATACGGAGAGACTTTTGAAGTCATTCGTTCGCATAACTTTATTCTTTTATGGAAGACTATATTATGTGCATTTGTTAGTTGGTGGTAGGACGTTCATGTCGCTTTTATTTAGTGATAAAAGAATAAAGATTGATTTTCGAAAAGTTTAATATATCGATCACGGATCAGATCAGATTTTGACAGATGAAAAAAAAAATAAAATGAAAATTGTAATGTTTAAAACTCAACATAACTTCAGATGTAAATTTTTTTAAATTTTTAAAGGACATTTAATTAATTACTTGAAAAAAATTCCTGAAGTCATAATTTTTATTGATTCTAACGAAACTGTTCTAAAGTCTATTTAAAGTAAATTTTTGTACAATTTCTCAAGTACTTATTTAATTAAATAATTTATCAGTGCTGAAGTAAACTTTAAACTATATTCAAATTGACAAGAGTCTATTGGGTTTAAAATTAATAATTATAATTTTTCTGATATGAATTTCAAAAATAATAATTTTTTATACTATTTTGCATTTCAATCAAACAATTATTTATGTATCGTGTTCTGATGTTTATGTAACTAAAAAAATAAATAATAATTTTTTAACAACATATAACAATTGCTAAAATCGCAAATTATCATCTGACTTGATTGCTTCATTTCTATGTTTGTGTTTAACACATTTAACTATGTTTAAATAATATAAATTAGTTTTCAAATATCAAAAATAATATTCTATGAAAATGTTCCAGTGAACCGTAAATCAGACTGATATGTAC
>JANSTX010052959.1:0-11508 GCA_027564355.1 Penthetria funebris | reverse complement strand
ATATAATATATGACAATAAGAGGCGAAAGAGTTATTCAACATTGAAGACAAACCACATATACAAACTTTTCACAAAAATAATCACAAAGCGTTTAACGAACAAATTTGATTTTTACCAACCAAGGGAACAGACGGGATTTCGCTCGGGTTTTATGACACCATGTATAATTTACATACGATTCGTAACATTATCGAAAAATGTATAATAAATATAACCTGGATTAAATTCTGATTTTCATTGATTATGAGACAGCTTTCGATTCAATTGAAACGTGAGCTATTTTGAATGCCTTGGATGAATTGATTAACTATATACAGCACAAGTCAAGTTACACGAAAACATTGCAAAATTCAAGTGGTTTAAGACAAGGTGATAAAATATCGCTTTTCACTCTTACATTAGAAGATCTGTTTAAAAAATTTGATTGGACTGACAAAAGACTTAAACGTTGCGATGAAATGCTAAATCATTTGAGATTTGCGCCGATGATATTTTAATCTTAGCAAGAACTTACGAAGATGCAGTTGCAATGTTAAACGATCTGAATATTGATTCTCATAAAGTAGGTTTAAAGGTGAATCTTACCAAAACTAAAATTATGTCGAACACTGAAGATTTGGGACATACTTTAATTATGAATAAGGAGAATCCTTTGGAAAGCTGGCATCAATATATTGAGAGAGAAATTTCCTATTTGTCTATAAAACGGAAAATTTTCGATCAATGTGTACTGCCGCTTATTACATATACGGTTTGGAAACAGTTACATTGACTGTTTTTGTTGCTCAAAGATTGCGAGTTGACATAAAGAACAATGGAAATATCTATGCTGGGTATTAGTCTGAGAGATAGGAGGACCTACATGTGGATACGTCAGAAGACGAGAGCGGCGGACGTTATACGGCGGGTAAGTGAAACGAAATGGAGTTGTGCTGGTCATATTACTAGATTAACAGATCATCGTTGGATACAGAATGTAATGAAATGGAGACCAAGAGAGGGGCGTAGAAATTTTGGAAGACCTCCTGCTAGATGGATGGTTGATTTAAAGCGGTTAATTTATAACTAGAAGCAACATGCTCATGACCGTAATCGATGGAAGGTATTGGGAGAGCAGTGGACTGACATGGGCTGATATGATGATGATGATGATGATGATGATGATGATGATGATGATGATAATAAATAATAGAGCATCATAACCATCCAGCTCGTGTTTGATTTCATTGCCAGGAAGTATGTTTTCCCAAAAGTTTATAACAGTTTGTTAATATTATTCGTATATGCTAATATTGAACATCATTATCATCAACACCAACCAGTTTCATCACACCACCAGAATGTAGGTATTCACAAATTCGGTCACACTCTCAGATTTAGGGGTACGTTCATATCGTACACTTCTAATATTCTTCCACCTGAACTGTACTGAAGGCAGAAGTTTAAATCCAATATTCATAATCAATTAAAAAATGACAATAACGAACAAGACCAACGATTTGCCATCATCGGGTCTATGTAAGTCAGGCACAATAATGTAAATGAATGTAAATTGTAACGATCAATGTACCGGTAAACACGGCGAAAAAGAATACTATACTAAAAATAATTATAAGAAAAGCCTCGAAATAGCATATGCGAGTATACTACGAGAACATATGAAAATGAGATAAATTTAAAATTTATTACTGAAAGAAGGTCAATGTTTGATACTTCATATATATAATATCCTGTACTGTATATAGGGTACATTACATATACCAATTTAGTATTCGCAAAGTTTTCACCTCAGTTCCCCTACGAAATCCTTACATTTTGAAGACTTTTTCTTTTTCTTGTTTACGCGATAATACTCAAACTTTAATTGAAGTAATCAAATTTTGATGAAATTACATTTTTAGCTCCTCCCGCATTAAAGCTTTTTCTTTTATCTTTTTTTTTATATTCTTTTACTTTATTAATGTGTTGTTTACCCCTTCCAAAGCATATATATATATAGTACACAATTTGGTAATTTTAATTCCAACACTCTCAACTTATATCATTATGTATATGGGAAAACATGAACGGTGAATGAGTGGAATCGGTTGTTTACAGGATAAAAAAAGGTAAGATAAAAACGTAAAAACATGGGCTCTTGAGTGGGTGTAATCGTTTCCAGGCGATTAAAAATAGAATTTTGATTAAAGGAAATTATTAGTTTTTTAGTGACAGATTCGTATGTAATACATGAAATATGATGAAAGATGCATTCATTTTCAAGAATTTCTTAAACTGTGGGATTCAATTCTATAACACTATATAGGAATCATAATTTTCAATTATATATTAAGTTGTAAATCACCATGAATTTTCGATTCCATTATCCATCATCAGTAAACCAATTAACCACCGGTCGCCTCAGTGTATGGTTGTTGATCCAATTCCACTTTCTTCGATTGACAATTTTGTTTATCGCCTCCACATCTGTCAGTCTTCACAAACTCTCATTTGAAATTGTATTTGGCCAGAAAATTTTCAGTACTTATAGTCTTCACATGTTTTGGCAAAATAATGTTTATTATAGTGGCTATGGTTTTTGGTAATGGGAATTCCTAGGATGATCATATTCTGCAATTAACCATAGTAAACAATTATTTTGCAAATAAAAAAATATATATAAAAAATAATATTGCACTAAAGTACTAGTGTCATCTTAGATTGACTTTATACAATGCCATAGACTAAATTGAAAATGCAATATCCGGTGAGCCCCTCATACTTTAAAGTACATATTGCTATAGTATAGCAAAAATCGGATTAACAGAAACATTTAAAAAACAAACGGCTAAATAACGCTGAAAAAACAAACGTCGAAATGATGTTGAAAAAACAAACGGCGAAACGACGTTGAAAAAACAAAGTGGATTAAGTTACAGTTAAACTATATTTTTAAGTCACAATAATAAGTTATGTGGAATGACTTCAATATGGTTTGTAAAGAGAAGTCAAAACAATAATGGAAACTTGGTGGTGGGACAACTCAAATTCAGAACAATATCAAAAATTGTATACAAAATTTGGTACAAAACTCGTTCCAGCCACGATTTAGAAATTTTTATAAACTAACAAAACGGAAATCAAGGAATGACGATGACGGTAGCTATTGTTAAATCTAGAGTCCAAATAAACTATGTGAACGTCTATTACTACGGCGAACAAAAAGAAAATACAAAATTGATGTAAAAAAAAGGCAAATACATAGATGCTGTCAAACTTATATAAGATTATAAGATGAGAGTGAAAATGTTTTTATTACTCACAGATAAATGAAAGCAATATTTCAATCAGCTTCTGAACGAAGAATATCTGATTTCTAAATCAAATTTTATTTTGTGATCAATTATTCCGGTCGAAAATGCTGTTAAAAAAATATTATGCGAAATTGGTCCAGGTGATATCCCATTAGATCTGTATTTAGTATATTATCTAGTAGTATATAGTATAGGAGTATTGATATGACTAGAAAAATTTATTACATAAGATCTAAAATGGAGGATCGATGCCAAATTCATGGAGACGAAGCTATATCTTATAATTTTATAAAAATAATGCAGATATACAGACTTATTCTATTGTTCTAACCCTAGAGTAATCAAACAAACTCCATCATATGCACTTCAAAAATATCGGAAACAGTTTTGGACACAAAAAATATCGGAAACAGTTTTGAACACAAAAATAATAAGAAGATAAAAAGATCTCCACATAACATTCATATATCTTAAGAAGGCATTTCATAGATTGCCTATAGATCTCGTTTGGTAAACATTAAAATCTCAAACTATATATTTCTGCTATCAACGATATGTATATATATATATATATATATGAATGCAAACACAAGCATTATGAACAAATTATGGAGTATCTAACTCATTCAATGTACAATAGGCCCAGTATTCTATATGAATATGATGCAATATCTTTCTGGTAAAGTACACAATCTTCGTCAATCACTATTTATTATTTATTATATTTGCAGTTAATAAATCTGTGAAGGTCAAACGAACTACACTAATACATAACACATGTATTTTTCATTTAATGAGAATCAAACAACATATCTATTTAACATCGAATAAGAGATCATGTGTCCGGAGTTTTGTGTTATCGGAAAATGCCATCAAAGATAAGAAGGGAAGAGGTATTAAACTATTCAGCAATAACTTATGGTACTTAATGTTGGGCTGTTAAAAGAGAGACCATAGGCAGAAACAATATATACACACCAATATAATCGCTCAAAATAGACCATACCATCGGTCATGTAATGTGTAGATTGGAAAATTTTTTGCGTAAAATTACCTTTAAATATTGGAAAATCATATAAGAAAATGTGGTCGTCCACAATAATAAAATTAAATTGTATGGCTTATTTTTGTAATTATGTATTATAAATTTATTACATATTATGAAAAATAGGAAGAAAAAAAAATTATTACACTCCATCAAAGAAGTTTGTTTTAATCAAATAAATATGTTGCACACCAAAAAGTACCATTGTATTAGCAATGTTAGTTTAAAAAAATGGTCCTTCGAGTCGGATATTTGGATATATTCAAGACAAAAGTTTTTGAATTTCACTAAAAAAACCTTTATAAAAAATAGTTTATTTTATAGAACCCTAGAGTTTCAGAACATCTGTGTATAGCAATATTTATATTTGTTTCTGAATTTCTCGCAGTTCATCGATGATAATTAGTTTAAATGAATATTTTAATTTATACACAATGAATTTTATAGAGCAGTATATATATGTTATTAATTAAAAACATAATAAAATGAATAAAGAAGAAAATTAAAAATCATAGAAATATTTTGAAAGAATTTTAATTTTATGTAACAAGCATAGCTTATCAATAAGGCTTCAGTTATAAATAATAAAAAAAAGCATTAAACCCCATTCTTCTCCCATTTCTAACTTAATCATTTTTTTTTTTATTCTTTCTTTTATATTCTTTAAAAACTCCCAACGCTGACATCAATTATAAAATTATTAATTCATATCCCTTATTGAAGTAGAACATTTACTGGAAATATTTTTTCTTTTTTAAAAGGACTTCAAGGATATTTTAATATTCATTTTAGACATCTTATAAGATAAATATCTTTTTCGTTGGAAATGAATGAGTAAAAAAAAAAAAAAAATGAAATAATAAAGGAAAAATCCGCCCATCGCATTTGGCCGTTACAGAGAGGATTAATTATGAAAATCTTATTAAAACTCAACGGCAAAAGCATAAAAGTTGCGTCGAAGGTAATTACGAAGTTTGAATCTTTGTTTTAAGATATATAAGAAAATTAGCAGCCCCCAAATAATCTACATATATAACATCCTGCGAAAAGTATCAAAAAATAAAAAAAATATATATATAACAAAAATATCCTAAACGAGAATAAAGTAGTGTATATAAATTTTAGAAAGGATTCGTTCTCCTCATTGATATATATTCTAAATTTTGTGAAAGATGCACAATTTATAATCACACGTACACATAAAATTAATTTTATTAATATAAATATTAATTTAAATAAAAGAAAAATTCATGCAATTATTTTCAAACATAAATTTATAAAACTTCTGAATCATTGAAAATTCTATTAAGGAAGCTAAAGGCAATTTGATTATGTGCATATTTTTCGATTTCTTTTATATTTATTTTTAAAAGTTAAAAATAAAATCAAATGTAAAATACAGCCCTTAGAATTTAAAATCGCCCATTCTTTTAGAATCACAAATGAATCATTTGAATGATTAATTTTGTCAATATCTTGAGAATTTTGTTTTTCAATTTAATCCTCCTAACCAATGCAATTAGTCTAAATTTCTGGTTACCACCGACAGAATGTTTGAATATAATTTACATAATTTTTTTTTACAAATGAAAGTGGATATAGGAAACTGATTTTATTTAGCATTTTCACAAATTAATAGGCGAATGTACCCTATATACCTATATAAAATATAATAAATTTTCTTTTGGTTTGTAGTTCATCTCGCATATTTGCATTGACTGTTTTTCTTATTATTAAATGGAGATTTTTTTTAACATAAAATCAGTTAAATAACTAAATGAAATTTGTAAAAATTGAATATTAGTAATTGGAAAAGAATGTATGAATAGGGAAGAGTCATATAGAATTTAATCGTATTAGAACCATTTAAAATAGCGTAATCTTTTTACGTTTGAAATTCCGTGTCATGATCATCATCATCATCTGAACCTTTACGCCAAGAGGGCGCATAGGACGACGAAACAATGTTAATTTCCTGTTTCATAGGCTCCTGTTTCATATGCTTGTAACATCAATTTTTTTTTAGCCTCGATCACACGCCATTACTGATATATACAGTCATCAAGTTACCGGTGATAATGCGCATGGAGGTAAAGATTGGTTAAATAACCTCAATGATAGTCGGTAACTCCAATTTGTCGAATGTACTTAATTAAATGGTAAAGCGTTTTTTTTTCAACTCATGAAAATACAATTACTTATTAGAAAATGTTGCATTATATCGTATTATTGCGATATCAAATGAATATTGTTCTTATTTCTTCGTCAATTATAATATTGTAAAATAATATCCAATTATTGCAAATAATTCTGAAATTCAACAATGCTAACGGCATAAAATTTCTCTGTGTGAAATTCATCAAAGGCACTGAAATTCAAATCGCACTTGAATGGAATGGTAAAAAATAAAAATAAATTCCGTTCACGGCTATGGTTGAAATCCTTGAGAAAACTAGTAAACTTATTAAGAAGATCAATTTATACGACAATTTGTAACATACGCATTAGCAGTTTGGTTCTCAATATCTTCACATCAAATGAAATGGAATGCGAATTCTAGAACGCAAAGTTCTTCGCTAAATTTACAGCGGGGCCAGAAGACCAAGGTACGAATATAGACATCAATATCTTTACATATGGAATGGAATTTGAATTCTAGAAGGCAAAGTTTTTCACTTACAAACCGCGAAGTCAGAAGACCAAGTGGCGAATTTAGACATATTAGTGATCGTAGAATATACCACGCCGCTGACATTGAAAAAATTGACAGACTATTAGTGAGACATACATTAAATTTTTTTAAACAAAATTTGGAACTTTGAAAATCTTATTGTAAAACGTTACGGGACAAGATCAGATAGATTTGCAGAACCGATCAATCATAGAATCAAGCACTCATTAAATCTATTTTTGAGTTTGATCTATAACACGTACGAAGAACTATACAGCTTAATTTTTCAACGAACTTACATATTAAATTTAATACATTTCTTTAATTCTGCATTCCATAAACTCATCACTATAACAGGGTACATATAGTGTCAATTTTCATATTACTAACCATCTATATAAACTATTTTAACACAATAGACAAGTGTTCCCTACACATCGGTGATCAGACACTATAGCGTAGACTACACTTACACATATCTATTTGCAACTACACAATGACAATATCATCAATTGAGTTTACTTAATCAGGTCTAATCTATTTAAACAGTAACATCAGGTGACATCAGGTGATTTCGGGTATGTGGCAGCCGCTGAAAAATTTTTTGAAATTGTAGACCTTCAGATTACACTGTGGACGCGTCAGGCGGACACATGACCGAAATCATATTTAAATATTAATGACATAAAATTATCAAATTCATGGATATTCAACCCATTTTTCTGTGTTTTATTTCATTTTAAAGTTCTCTGCTTCTCAAAAAAACACTCTTTATATTATGATCGATGTATATTACACATAAATGAATTCTAATCAGAAATAATTATATTTTGTAAATTATATAATCATTTTCCATTTCGGACCTCAAACTACAGAAGTAGATTTTGACATTCATCTAAAAATTTTCATGATATTTCATTCCATTACACTGCTTAAATTAAACCCTTTTAAATATTCAAGGTTATAGTTTTGCAATTATTCATTTAATTTATAATTATAAAAATGTGTATATTTATATTGGACACCATTTAAAACTTTAATACAATTTTATATTATATTAATAAAATTTGGCTTCGAACTATTATAAAAGTTTGCGTTAGTGATAAAGACTTTAATTTGAACCCCATTGTATGTGGTAATTTTTGACGAATGGAGTGACCGACAATTATTGA
Organism: Penthetria funebris; assembly: GCA_027564355.1. NCBI lineage: Eukaryota > Metazoa > Arthropoda > Insecta > Diptera > Pleciidae > Penthetria > Penthetria funebris. The sequence continues at coordinate 3,326 of JANSTX010052959.1, read as the reverse complement.
AGTTACGCAGTCAATTTTTAGCGCGGTTGAATTCGTATTCGTAGATCACGAAAGATGGTGTTAACATTTTGTTTGTCGACTGGTTGACAAAACATTTGACCAACAAACTATAGATAGGATTTATGAAACACTCTACTTGTTTTTTTTTTTAACCCAGCCATTTTTCAGTGATTTGGTTACCCTTTAATGATCACGCACTAAATAACTGTAGTTATATTCAATATGGCTCATGGGATATAAATTGTCATAAATATCGCAGGAGTCGAGTTTAGAAAGTATGCAAGATGTCATACCCGATCAAATGACTTAGATATATCGAATGAAAGGACAGTAGTGTCGTCAAACTCGCGAATGCTTCTACTCCGAGATTTCGGTTACCTATGTCACAATATCTCCAGTTGGCCTTCAGGATCGAAACCCATACGGTTAGATTTTAAGAATCATTATTAATTGAAGTTAAATATTAAATTTTTATAGGATTTAAATTTATGCAATGCAATATTAAAAACCAGAAGGGAAATGTACAAATATAAATTTAGATTATAAAAAAATAGAAAAAAAGAGTTCTCATTACAACATTAAAGTTAAAGTTGGTATAGAATAATTTTAATCGAAATAAATAATCGTCTGCATATAGATTAATTACATTGAGACGTTTTTTAACCCTCTTTTTTTCTGTTCATCTGTGTCCCACATTTTTTTTATCCCTAATTTATATAGCTTTACCACCCCATGTAGTTTGCATATTTCTGGGTACGTGAGGGTTCATTTCTATATTTCATTACCCAAAGACAGTATACTAATGTTTTTTTATTAGTAGATATAATGAGATGTGTACTGTATATATATATACTCGTATATTGTAAAATTTTTCAATATTTTAATTCTGTGGAGAATATTGCTCATTTATATTAATCAATTAATGTATGTTAATTTTAATTTTGCCAAGAGTTTGCTTCATTAAGTTAACACAATGATGCGTGTTCCTCCAGTCAATAAATATAGATTACTATGTTTTTATAAACCTTTCGCTTTTCCCGAAAATAATCAGTCCTCTATATACATCATCCATATCACATTTCAGATAGTACTGATTTCCCAAATAAATGCCACCGTCAAGTGAAATATAGTCAGAGCTTTGGATTAATTAATAGTAATCTATGTATGCATCACTTTACTGCAATTATCTTATAAATTATGCATATCTAAAAATTTATTAGCAATGACCTCGAAAAGGGTTTTCAACCATTTTTATTTAAGTGGCAAAAAGTTCTTTGGATATTGAAAATGTAGCTTCGTAAAATCAAAACAAATCAGGAACTAAATAAAAAAAAAAGAAAATCAACCAAACCTTGCACTTAAGTTTGTTCTAGTGACAATATGTGAAAAACAAGGGCGGTGGTTGTACACATCAGCAATATGAATATCTGCAATCTGCGAGGTATATATAATTGTTCTACATATAATGCTGCTATCAAGAACCATATATATGCCGTCAAATTCATAAAGGACGAAAAAAAGGTAATAGTTTTACCATCAAAGACTGACAAAGAAGAAAAGAATTGGTTGGAAGTTTCAATTGCTAAACAAAAATCGTCTATGACAAGTTCTATAATAAATTCGTTAACATCAATAACTTATGGTTTACAATTGAGGTAGAAAAGACGGTGTCAATATTTTGTTTGACTGTTTGAAGCTACCTCGACATCTAACTAGTTAGTAGATGAGATGTTTATTCATAAATTTATCCACATATACACAACAAACATAGTGTCAATCAAATGCTGATTTAATTCTTTCATGACTAGATAACTAGAATAAATAAAGATTTGTATAACATGGGAAACGAAAATTGTTAATATAAAACATGTAACTCTAAACTTGTATGTACAGCGTGCAAGTTGCGGTATAGATTGCAATTTATAACTAACAAAAAAACTGGGACACGACTAATATCAAAGAAAGCATATCTAATTTGGAATATTAATCTACAAAACTCTTATATACATGAAATAGAACACTTATTTCATTTGTAAACAATATTCCTGTCTTAAAATTCACATTGTCATCTATATTAAATTCCATTTAAGACAATTCTTACACATATTTTATAAAATTGTTGTAAAATTATCATTTTAACAACCATTATTTCATAACTTAAGAATTCTTCTGAATCATACTGTACTTCAAAAAAGCGGCAAAAAAATACATGCGATAATATAAAAAACTACTTAATTGTAACTATAAACAATAAATAATAATTAATATAAACACCCACATCCGCATCCACGTAAATTCGATTATAATATTTAATATTCAATCAATCACTAAACACAAATCACAAACACATAAAATGTATACAAACGGCAATGTAATATAAAATAATTTGACAACTGACAGCACTCTATTCCACCGCTCATGACTACAGCGCACCTGTTTTAACAATTCAAAAATAAATAGCTAAGACAATCGTACTAGAGCAAAATCCGCCATTTCGCCATTTCACAATCGTAAACTTGAAAAAAAGAAATTACAAAAATAATAATAATAATAATTATTTCAAAGTATTAAAAATATCCGATAAAGTTATATTTAAAGCAAATTTTCTAGTACATTCGCTTGACAGCTCAAGCGAATGTACTTTATTCGTTTGTATGTATAAATTAACTAAGTTCACCTGTTTTTTCCCACAAATATTAGTCATTGTAGCCAACTGCAAGGAAGACAAAAAATAACTTTGAGAACCACAGCAGTGAGTTGAGCAATCTAATTGAATTGAATTGTGCTTTATTTGACGGTCGTAAGATTTTTATTATCTTTTTTTTTTTTGCAAATTCAATAACGATTTTGTTTTTTTTCTATATTTTTTGTGCATTAGATTTATTTAAATAATTAAAAATAATGATGTTACAATTTTGATCAAGTGCTTGAAATAATGTTATAACTTCGGTGTTAAATATTTGTATTTGCCTTCTTTTTTAAAGTTTGTACAATATTCTGTTGTATAATGTGCAACGAGAACATGACCAATAAAATTTTGCTAATGGCGCCGCATTTTAACTCCACAATAAGTCAAACATGTAGTGAAAAACATGCAATAATTGATCCACATGATATCCCATTAGATGTTTGTAAATATTTGGACAATATTGATGACTGATTGCATAAGGTTAGTAAATTTATTAAATAAAATCGTAAATAATGTAGGTGCAATAACAAATTGTTAGAAACAATGTTAAATCTTCTTCTTCTTCTTCTCCTTTCGTTAGGTCATGGACCTGTGTTTTTCTAGGACTTTTTATTTTCTGTTAATTTTGAGATGCGGA
>JANSTX010052948.1:0-11508 GCA_027564355.1 Penthetria funebris | reverse complement strand
TTATATACTTTTCATTCATTTTTAATAAATAATTTTTTGTAGACAACTTTGAATATGGTTTAAATAATCGTATGCACGGATGGCTAATTTATTTCAAGTTGACAATTATATTTATAGACACGACGAATATATGAAATAAACAATTTCCTATACTAGAACTAGAATTTATGTTATAAAATGCAATATAATATGGGTTGTAATTGCACAATTTTAAATTATGTGTGCTCGTTTTATAACATATTTCAAAAAACGGAAATTCTGCGAATCCGTTTTTATTGAATCCCATTGAACAGTATTCAATTTGAGATTTAAGGACATTAGAACAAATTTAAAAAATACAATCTCTATGTTATTTGTTTTGTCATAGAATTCTGTATATGGGAGGAAAACGGTGGAAAGGCTATATATCCTCTGATAAACCCAATACCCTATACTTAAGTATATTAGTAAAAATTGGAGATAAATGTTGTTAAACTTCGTGATGACTAACTGAAGCAACGTGTCACAAACTATTTAGCGAATGGTTTAGTATATGATAATAATTGACATGTTAAACCACATTCGTCAGCGCATTTTGACTGTAGAGAAGTTGATGAAAACGTTTTTTGGTTTCACAAGAGTTATGAAAGAATCATAAATTAAACAGTCACTATTAGAACAGAATGTCAGGGACGGTTTGTTGATTGACCTCATATGAGTCTATATGCAGTAATAAGATTGTAGGATGGCACATCGATTTCATCGAATTAATATTGGATCCTGTTTTTAGTAAATTGTGGTTATATGACGATATTACAAGCGAATAGATAGAGCGATTTATAATCAAATTGACGTAAATAGTTAATTTTAGTGCAATCTTGCTGAATAGTATAAACACATTTATGGTTAATTATTGTGTATCATATGATCGATTCAGTTGTAGAACCGGTCATTCGAATGGAACATATGTATTAATACATTAAGAATCCTTGTTGAATAGTCGATTGAAAGACGAACGCCATTTTATATATTATTTGTCAACTTTAGACAGATATTCGATAGTATTAGTTGTATTATGTGGACACTACTAGAAAGTTATTATATGGCATATAACCGGAAAAAATTATCTGTCTTATATATGACACAAAATGTAGAGTTATATTTTCATCTTAAATCGGTTATGAACTTGTATTGGACTGAATTAATAAAGGTAAACATTGAACTGTGTCATATCAGATAGGTTGTTTAACCCATCGACTTGCTGTGGCATTGACAAATACTGTACATAATTAGGGTTTTATGGATCGTAGTTTTTTAAGATTTAAAACTTGTCCCATTAGTTTATCTATTTAATTTGTAGACGAAATATAACTCAATTTTGTGGCTGTGTATTCTGTTCAAAGGAGTAATTTCAACATACTCTCAAATGTGAAACCGTTTTTGTAATTATACGCGGAAATGCAAATTTAAATCATTCGTCGTGTATGTACTTGTAAATCATTTGTTTATGCATACAAATTCTCCTACATTAATATTTTAAATACAATAAATTTTGACGGAAATTCATTTAAATGAATGTCCGCTATTTATTCGTTTTTTTAAAATGAAATTGAACTGATATTTAATTGAATTTTTCAAAAGTGTCGTAACTTTTGTCACATTTCATAATAAAAGTAAATTTGGCGGTATTTCATATAATTTCATCAGAATAACTTTTTTTTTTATTTAGACAATATTTACTTACATATTGCTCACAGAATTATCATAAATATTGTCATAATGTTAATGTTACTGTAGAAGTCACACCAGATTCATGTTTTGAGTTGCTATTTTATGGTGATTTATCAACGTCAATATTGTGGACAGCAAAGCGCTGATCGATTTTCTGCATTCATCTCTTGTTATAATCTAAATTGTGAAAGTCACCCACCGTATCATATTTTTTTATTGTATATTGCACTTCAAAGTACACATCCATAGTATGATGGATAGCCTATATCTTGCGGTTTCGATTTAACATTAAACCGTATTTTAAAAATAATTTCATACAACAGTATAAGCATAAATTGGAACAATATATAAATTTAATTGACAAACATTCATTTTGTATAAATATTCATTAAACTTGGAAGTAAAAATATTTGAGTTGAAGACAAATAGATGATCAAGGCATGTTTGACTTGGGGGCAATCATCTGCAAAAGAAAATTTGTCACCTACCATAGATATCAAATTCAAATACGTGGTCGATAATTAATTTGATGTATGTTGAATACAATATAAATTGATTATTGGCCTATTAGTTTCGTATTTGATTCTTTATTCTAGAATATAAAACGTTTTTTATTGACCTATATTTAATTTTAAATTAAATGTCAATATCGTATGAGGTAAAGTTTACTTTACGATAAAGTAGATTTAGATTCAAGTTTTTTCTCGATGACTTAACCTAGTATCATGTAAGTGTTCGGCATTTGAAATGAAATTATTTCCATACTTAGTTTGACTAGTATGATGAAGATATATTCTCTATTGGTTCTAGTCTGCAATTTAAACTAGAATATCATGGACATTTTAGTGCTATGATTCGAATTTAAATCCATAAGAAGTTTTTTAAATTTCTTAGCCCACAGACCATTCATAATAAATTTGTGTTTAGTAAATGTAAATGTTTAATGTATGCTGATGATATAAAATTATAAAATCCTGTAGATAATTCTAATAACGTGACATAATTTCAGTGAGACGTTATCCAAGCAAATGGTGAATGGCATAGAAAACGTAATCCTATAATTGCCGATTCTAATGATTTTGTTGTAAAATCAAATGGGATTACAGTTCATTGGTTATATATAGTAAATAAATAAAATGATTTTATTTGTTCAATTTGACGAGGAGTTCGTTAGTGTTTAGTGATCTCAGGAACGAGGATAACAACACTGATTACCATATTCTATAATACCTGAAAAAATATATTTTTTCTACGTATGGCATCTGTAACTCGTTGTGCTTCTATATTTTCATTGATTTTCAAGTATTCACAATATTTTAACTTAATAAATATTAAAAGAATTGCTGATTTAAAATGACGGAGTGTGTGGCAAGTAATATAAAATAACTAAGAGTTTCCAGCTAATATCACTATCAGTATCATTTTCGCAATTTTTTCAAAATACTAATAAATTAAGAGTGAACTTAATCGTAGTTCTTGTTTTGTTATATCAAAAAAAAAAAAAATAAATGCTTCGCAACTGATTGTCGTTTAGTGTCTGATTATAATATGCAATATATTCAACTAAAAATAGGACAAAAACTAATTGGCTTACCTCATTACATTCGATTATTATATAATCTTACTTTAATTGCAATTGAATGTTTCTGCAATGTATTGAAAATCCAATAGTTTCATAACAGAAGTGGGCATAGGTCTTTTTTTTTTCTAAAATAATTAGAGTTTGCATATTAAATTGATTATTTTTGTAAACAATTATATGACTTTTTATATTTCAAAAAAAAATTTTTTTTTTGTTTTTTTTCGAATTATCGTCACGTAATAAATTTTAATGAATAATTGTTTGACTGGTTTATACGAGTATATTCATTTTTATGTAATCCCCTAGGTTTTTTTTATAGTTTTAAATAGATGACGTTGATGTTACGTGCATGTTGAAGGTTTTAATAACTTTATGTTTTATAAAATTAAAAAAAAAAATGCAATTCATTATACTCGTATGTACTACAAGTCGAATAAAGTTTCGGTTGAGTATTATAATTTAAAATATGAATGTTATTTCCCACAAAACGTGCCAATAAATATCCTTGTTTCACATGAAACATTGTACGTTATGTGATATAAAATAATATGTCCATCAGTATGCCTATGACTGTTCATTCAAGTTAATTTCAATTTAATACAAAATTCCTATACCGACAAATTTATAATTAGCAAAAAATATTTAGTTAGGTTCTAAAATAATATTATATTGTATATATGCCCAAAGGTCAGGACGAAGAGAACACCATGTCGTAGTATCCGGGCTTATGTGGTTGATTCATTTATGTGCTCTATTGGCTCGATCTTTTACGTTTTTAACGGACAACTGCACTGCGATCGGTGCAAAGTGAGTATCGCAACCAAATCTTTCCTTTCAGAAGGACCTAATTTAAAGTACAATGCGAGCTTTATCGAAATAATACTGTGCACTTATAAATTAAAATCTATAATACGTCACATAAATTGATTATTTTTGCAGAACCATATATATTTTTGCAAAAAATAAAAATGTTTCGGACCCAATTATCTTTCTTCCGCAGTCGACAAATTTGCTATTTTCTTGATCATTTTCTATTAGCTGCACCAAATTATCAAATCCCAAATTTTTTATATAATTTGATTATTAGAACTGAAATTTCGTTCAACTGTATTTTAAAGAAATGTTAACCTACCAATAGTTTATTGGTAAGATATTGCTTACTAGTCAAAAGACACGACAAATATCCTGTTTTTTTTAGATCCGATCACACACCATTAACCATAAATATCCTGTTTTTTTTTTAGATCCGATAACACACCATTAATTGATTTTTATTCTGATCGACTTTCTGCTTCAACAAATCGTGAAGGTTAAGATAAGTTGATTAACTCTAATGTTGATAGATGACTCCATTCGTCACCACTCTATACTATTCTTTAGTTCATTTTATTTATTTTAAAATGCTATCACTTTATACTTAAAATTTTACTCAATCTTATAGTTATTTAAGGTGTGAAAAAATCAATTTTTATAAAAACACATTTTATTTATTATTTTAAGCGGCAAATATGATGGTATATTTAATTAGCATATCTGGGATCATGTATAGCTTATAATTTTAGATTTTGAGCTGGCAGATGTCAAAGCGTGTTCTAATTTATTTTACCAAAATTTCAATCAAATATTTGAAAGGGTAGAATAAATATATACCCTTTTTTGTAAATCAATACCGATTTATAAAAATATTTTTTTTTTTTGGAATAACTTCTTGCATATTATGGCACACTCGAAACAAGAACTTTAAGCTAAATTGTGACCATTTGTAAAATTGCAATTATCACTCCTCGTACTTACGAATAATGGAAGATGCAGTAAATGCATTTACATAAATTGTCTATAAAAAATGTATGTATGTAAATAACAATTTTTTTTTTGTTTATTTCAGGATTTTTGAACTGCAATCCAAATAGTTTACAATCGCTAGCGCAATTGCATGGTAAGTTTTATTTCTATTTTATTGCATTGTTAGTCTACAGTTTATTTTCGTTAGTTTATGCAGATATTTAGTTAGACTTTTAAATTAGTTGTTGAATCTATAAATACAAGTTTGCGGTTTTAATTACCAATTGAATTTATTTATAAATTTAGAATATTAATGAGACATACATTTTGTGACAAAACTATAACACTTGAAGTTATGAGTTAATTATAAATTTTATTAAATAATAAATAACTTACAACTATCGTACAAGTGTACTTCGTTATTGTTTGGTAATTAATTACATTCAAGTATAATATTAATTTTATTTTTTATAAATTTCCAATTTAAACTATCTCTTTCTTGTTGACAAAAGTTAGCGTTATGCATTTAGAAAGTAATTATAATATATAATATTAGCATAGATACGCACGGTTTTAATAACTACAATAAATACATTTTATTAAGAAATGTACACATTTATACTGACACCCAAGTAATTTGCAGTATACATTAAATATTTCACAAATAATTTCATATAATACACTTATTGATTCCATAGTGTCAAACATCTAAAACTCTTTACAGATGTGCACCTTGACATTCATCTAAAACTCTTTTACAGATGTGCACCTTGACATTCTTCTTGATAATACCCTTAGGTCAATTTATGTTATTGTTTGTTATTAGAGTATACTGAACTTATTGTAATGATAAATTTAAAAACTAGCATAAGACATCGATTATGCCTTGGCATCAATAAAATATTTTGAGGGAATACTTTATATAGTACTAGTGATCTCACGAAAGCAAAGGCCATGGTAATGTCTATAGAAAAGAGATAGCATACCCAATTTGCGCCTATGCTAAAGTAAATCTATGTGACTGGCAACACGTTTATTACATACATCCCTTAGGGCTCACCTATAAATTAACGTCGACGAAGTCAAGGATAGTCACAGAAGCATGATATTCAGATTTTGGTTTATTATTTTATGTTTTTATATATTATATAATGACAACATTAAGTAGACTAAAATATTTCTTACAACGATGTAACAAAGCAAGCCGTAAAACGGATGTACCTTTCGAGATAATCAAAACCTTAAGAGTTGCGAATTACAGTCAAAATTTATATTGCGATAGCAAACACAGTTGTATCTTATTAGCACTGAATTTTACAAGATTTTTCACACTCTCAATCAGAAATTAACTTTCAATAATTGTTAAGAGTAATGTTCTTCATAGTTTCATGTAAAATATTGAATATGATCATAGTTGTAATTGTATTGAAATAATAAAAATTATGAATGATTTGACTCTAAATTTCAGAAAAGGGGTCATCAATAAAAATTACATAAATAATCACATAAAAGAGCTTAAATTGTATATTTAAAAAAAAAATATTAAATATCTGCAGTCCTTGCCAATATAAACATTTATTTTTGCACCACTTTATATGTTCGTTGTTATTTTCGTTGTCATACTCAAGTGGTTTGTATGTGACTTGTTTTACTTCACGTGTGCTATACGGGCTTCGCCAAGTTTTGCACGATTTTTTTTTATTATTCGTAATATAACTATTTCAATATATGGAAAGAAGTTTTAGCATACATATTAAGGTTCAAACCCTTTTGAAGTGATTCCGCGATTTTTGTTTTTCTTGCTATGCAATCACATGGATAACTCATAAGAGTTGATAAGATAAAATGTACCACGAATTAAGGATACATTCAATTTCATTGTTGGAATATCTGTAAGTTGTAATGAAGTGCATTCGAAATATTTGAAGCTATATTGTTTTACAATCAGATGAATTATTATTTCGCTGTGCTGTTAATTATTAATAAACATATATACAAAAAGATCCTTTTCAGGTACTTTACCAAAAACATTTCTCACTTAATTTAGTACATTTTAACGTTATGAATAAATATTGTAACTTTGATCCCATTTCTAAAAGACTAAACGTTTACTTAGAAGAAAGTTAATTTTATACCTCTTCACCAATAAAATTTTAACATTAAATAATCGTAATGTTGTTTTAGGATCAAAGTGTATTTTAGGGTGTTTGGAAGTGTACCTATCTTACAGCTTGAACAATATTATTTAATAATTGTATGTATATTTTAAAATTATTTCATTACATAATCTACGTATAAACAAAAACATTAACAAATGATTTTACTAAATTTGCTGATTAGACTAGAACATATTGGAAGTACATTATAACACATGAACATCTCCTGCGCTGCAATGAACAAACACTATGTTGTTAAGCTAAACACTATGTTGTTAAGCTAAATTTCAAATACTCAACAGTGGGAAGAATTTAACTTGGCCTTCATTTGCAAGTGGACTCATATAAACTGAAAATATTAACTTCTGATAGAGCATAATTATCACATTTGAAGTGAGGCTACAGCAACAATATTATGCTTCCCATAACTCCTTCTGATAAATGGATTAATATTTCATATTCTGTCATGACCGCCAATAGTTATAATGAATTTATTATCTACATATTTTATTTATCTGATGGTCTAAATATTAACGAGTATTTACAATTGATCAGTTATAAACAAATACTACAATAATGGTGGCCACGCATATCCATTGTCGAAACACGTTGTATAGATTACTATCAGGTGCTGTATTGATTTTACATACGCACTAGTGTCATATGCGCTCTCAATTTATTAGACCTTCACAAAGTTGCTTTTTAAAGTGTTGTCTTTGAATTTTTATTATAGACACTGATGACTTTTTTTGTATAATTTCATTCTTTTTTGTTGCATTGTTTTATTAAACTCATTTCTGACTGTTTTTCTAAATCTAACTTCCACTGTTGGTGGCACATTAGTTGTTTAATTTTTTTTTCTTTGACTGGAATGTTTATATCCTTTTGGCAATAACTAAAATTTGTAATGTACCACATGGTATTAGGTAGAATCTAACCAATAAACTAAAAATGTTCACACATTTATGAAAAATTGGAGTATGTGAAGTATAAAATTCACAGAATCTAAAGATTAATGTTTCAAAGATGATCCATTCCTTCCCTGCATACTCGATAAAACCAAAAATATATTTATACTAGCTCATCACAATTCATTTGCTAATCTGTGCCCTACTTGTCGAACATTATCATTCAACAATTGACCTGTCAAATTAACTGTAAATTGCTTTCTTATATCATGGTAGAACAACATTAATACGTCTGGCAGGCTTAGGTTGTTTTTACATAAATATACTAATATTTTAATATGAATCTAACTATGAACATTCGCACTTGACTTTGTTGGCTACACATGATTGTTAGAGACGGATATGTGACGAAACTTTACTAAAATGCGCAAGTATATTCCAATGCCGTAAGTAATGGAGATTTGTTATGACATGCCGTTTAAAATTCGACAATAATACAATAATAGACGAGCTAAAGAGCATTAAATGTTTGGAAATTTATTTGGCAAGAGGTGATGATATTGAAAATGTCGAATTTAGCACATATAAGGTACACCAAGTGTTCAGAATGTTAACTGTGGTGGAGGTGTGATAGTCGACACACATTTTATATACTCTCAAATTATGTACTTTTAAATTAAATTGTTTATCGGTACTATTGTATGACTGCGAGACTTGGAAATTGACAAATATAGTCATGTCACAAATCCATAGACGAATATTATAAATCTTATTGTCAAATATAATAGTATATTAAGATTTATGGAGATTTCTCAGATCTTAAGACGATGCACATAATTGTCTATTCTCGCGTATTTAGATAATTTCCATACTATTTGTGAATGCGATCAAGGTGTTGCGAAAAAACATGTTGTGATTGTTGTGTTTGTCGACCTAGGTCTTAGCAATTCAATCACTCTGTATACTTGGTAAAGTCTCATATTCTGATGGATATGGTTCAATAAATGAAAAGCATTATATTGTTTTTCATTTAAATGTTGTATATATAATATTAACATCATGTATATAATACAATTTTATTATTCATTTTCAAATAAAATTTTATCTGGTGGTTTTAAAATTATATAATAAAATATTAAACATAATAAACAATAACAGCAACTTAATATTATAGTTATAAACATGAATTCAAACCACCAAGACTCAAATTCACAATTCAAATACCATATTAGTGTTATTGTTAGATTCTGCATTAGAACTAATGTTACATAACATACATACCAATATCGTGGTTTCTTAAATTTAATTTTAAATTCTAAAATACAAAATACATAAATGTATGCTAAGAATAAATAGAAATATGTTCGTTCAATTTTCTCATGTAATTTTGTTTCATAAAATAAGCATAGCACCATGAATAGGTAATGTGCTATACATAAATATAGACATTCCCAGGGAAAGAATACAGAAAATGTTGACAAAGATAATAATCGCATGAAGAGAAACATTAACCAGCCTGTAAATGCAACTGATTTACCAATAATATCGTCTTGTTCAATTCCCTCGACCATTTTTTTTCTTGTGGGTAAAATGAAATCGATTTCATCAGCTGCTGCTGCTGCAGCTGTACCACTACTACTTGTTCTATAATTTGCAGTATTATTACCATCATTAATCTTATTAATTTCTTTATGGTCTTCATCATGTTCGAATAATGTTGGCGGTAAACGTGGTACATGATCTTTAATGTATAATTCAGCATTCAAAAATAGCATATCTTTAAATGTTGATAGACGATTTACAATATCATTTTTGATCTCAAATGGGGGTGGTGGTGGTTCATGATCTGGACTCTTATCCAATTCCAAAATATTTTCAATTGGAATATTCTTTTTATATTCAGCATTTTTAATATTAATTGCATCCGATGAATCGTCGATAATTTCAATGTCATCAAATCTATTAAAATTTATTGATTTTTTATTTTGTCGCTTTGCCTCAGACATATTCAATTGATTTTCTATATTACTATAACGATTATTATCAATTCCAATTGCCTTATTATTCAATGGATTCTCTTCTACATTCACTTTAAATTGAAAACTTTTCATTCTATTTATATTACTACCACCGGCGCCACCATTATGATCGTCATCATCGTCGTCAATATCGTTTGAATTATTAATATTATATTCGCCAAGATGTAATGATTTATTTCTCAAATAAGATATTGTTGGTGAATTTTCGTTATTTTCTTGACCTTCATTTGATATGGTCGATTTAAAACGGTTCATAATATGTTCACTTTCTGGTAATTCAACGTAAGATGGTTGAGTTGATCGTGATTCAATAACTGGTACGCTTTTTGTTCTGTGAAATAAACGTTTTCTACACTGTGTTTGATGAGGTGATGCCCATGGATAATTTCTACCGACAATTTTTTGACTTTCAAATCTTTGATAGGATTCTGTTACAATTGCCATTGTAATTAATGAAAATATAATACTAACAATTTGAGCATGAGCTGGTGGAATAAATTATTAATTATATAATAATTATTAATCCTTTAAAAAAAACAAATAAGTAAATTACTTGTTTCAAAGTTTCTAAATACATTTTCCCTTAAAATGATATAAAGTTGTAATATTATTTGGGGTGCTGATTGAACAAATGCTTGCAGAAAATGATACAATTCAAATGATGATGTTTCCGCAGCTTTACTAACAGCATGGTGTCGTTCATATGCATCTCTTTCATGAAAAAGTGATTCAATTGACCAGAATATACGACGAGAGAATCTAAAAAAATTATTAAATAATTCATTAATCAACTTTCACAAAGAAATTATTGTTTATCATGAACCATAGTTCATATTATTATTGGTGACGAATGGAGTGACTGCCTATCATCGGGGTTAATCAACTCATTTTTTACTCCACGCGGTGTCACCGTTAACTTGATTACGACACTATATATTTCAGTAATGGCGATAGAGACTATAAAGATTACATAGACCATCACTACTCGATGGCATTCCTTACAACAGATGAACTATGGTATATTATTAAATCTTCTAATAACAAAACAACAAGGGGTCCTGATGGCTATTCAAATCGAATCATCAAGAGATCATCAAACAAATTTGTATGGTTCATTTGCACAGTTTTCAATCAAACATTTAACAATGCATACATACCAAAATACTAGAAGGCTGCTATGTAATTCCGATCCTTAAACCTGGCAAGGACCCCACGAGAATAAATAATTATCGTCCTATTTCGCTGCTATCGGCTCTTTCTAAATTATTCGAAAGATTCTTTACAAACAAATTAACTGAGTTTATCGATAGTAGAGATCTCCTTCCCTCCTC
>JANSTX010052926.1:0-11510 GCA_027564355.1 Penthetria funebris | reverse complement strand
GTTTTTTTTTAATATGTCAATTCACATGAAAAAAAAAACAAAAACATACGACTACTACTATTGTAGAGAAAAAACTTCTCATACATGTTTAGCAAAGCTTAGAGAATGTGTATAGCTTTGCGATTCACAAAACGTAGCATGTACACTATAGAGTTTTTTAGTCGACAGAACTTTCACGTAGAGTGTGTGAAGTGCGCTTATGTAGAGCTAGAGGGGGTGTATACAAATCTACAGTGGTATATTATATTATAATGGTTGTAAAGTATAAATAAAATAGAAAAAATATCATAAAGAAACAGCAAACCCCAAATTCTGTGAACATGTGGTATTTAATGCTCACATAGATTTCCAACAAAATACTTAGGTTTCAGATTCTACATTTAGTAGCATTTGCATTTATTTTCTATAAAGAGTTTAATTTCAATTCAATTCAATTCAAAAATTCTTTATTAAATAATTTACAACTAAATACAAAAACTGCATTTGTGATAATTAACAATTTATATATGACAAACACAACTTGCTCACAATGGTGCATTGAACTTCTTTTATAATTTATGAAAGGGGATAAAATACCTTGGGCAGATGGAATTTGGATTATGATTTCTACTGTGGGAGAAGGGATTAATAAAACCAGTGTATAGTGACAGTAGGAATATGATAGGGACTGTTAGTGAAAAGAATGCAGTGTTGATAGAGCCAAGTAGTACAATACCGACATCATTGGAGTCTCGATCGAAGTGTTGACCAATTAAGTAATATTAGATATATACATCGAGCCCGCCCATGGTATTTTGAGTACCAGAAATATATAAAGCGGTTAATGATATACATCAATGTAAGTGAAATGATTTAATGTATAAAAAAAATGTTGCTTTCAGATCAAGTTTCAGATAACAATTATTATAAGTGAGAGTGGTTTGTGAATCTTAGTATTTCAGACACATCTGTTACACTAGAGCAGAATCAGAATTTTTTATTTTAAATACTAATTAATAGACCATTTACATACATATAAATTTCAATAAATTATTACAACAATCAGATTCTCGCTTAATGCTTTGATTTGAAGAATGATGTGAACAGTAATGTTGTCAAGAAAGCATGATGAAATATAAGGATACAGACATGATATGGAAATAATACATATATTTTACAGAAATCTGATTTCCCGAAATCTTTACACATGAAGGATACAAATATTTGTTTTGTCGTTAATAATTTAATATCAAAAAACAAAAAAAAAAAACTATTTAAATTTCCATTTAAAATCCCAAAAAAATAAAATTATACATGTTTTGAATATACCTTTTTGAATGTATCCTCGTTTTTCCTTCTAGATTCCTAGATGTTGAAACTCTGCCCATTAGCTGTTCTTGAACAGAACTTCCAATACACCGATCTGGTGTACGTCTTGGTTCAATATTAATATCAGCACCTGGTTCTAATGGAAATATTTTTGACGATGTACTTTCTAGAACTGCACTAACCAATGATGATCGTCTCACAGATGTCAAACTACCACGATGCACGTGCTCTCTACTCATTTAAGCAATTTTTTTTAATTTATAATTTAATTTCTTATAGTACTTTATATTGTAATAATTTATATATTTTATTTATAAAGAGTTTTTTTCCAATATCTTCTTGTTTGTTAGCATTTTCACAATTTAAGAAAAATACAAAAAAAAACACAAAAATAAATACAATAAAATTTATCAAAACCTAAGAAATTGTTAAATTGCAACATAAAAAAGGTAGCAAGTTTAAATTTAAGTGTTTAATTAGTTTCATATTAAAACTAACACATGGTTTTTAATTTCACTAATTTTCTATTATTTTCTACAAGAACAGGTGGAAAATTATATTTTAATTATTTTCAAATTTTCCTTTCTACACACTAAAAAAATTACATTGAAAATTTGTTGTCATTAAAATGATAATAATTTATTTATTTTGTAATATTTTAATTAAATTTCTAATTAGTTTTATTTTTATGGAAAAAATTTATATCAATTATTATATTAATATTTTGTTTTCTGGAAAATATCATCCATCCGTTTATGAAAAACTTATGAAAACTTATACTATAAATATTTTCCATATAAATATTTTCACTGCATTGCTTATGATGATTTCGAAATTGAAATTTATTGAACATTTTCATTTTTCTTTTCTCGTATTTCCAAAAATGTTGATGCTATTTTCACATAAAGGACCACGTGTTTCTGAAACTGAAAAATGGGAAGTAATTAATTTCATAGCATTAAATGCATTACAAATATTAAATATAGTATATAATCTGCAGGATTGAGTAGGAAACTTTTACGTAAAAATGCTTTCCACTTTTCGACACAATCCTTCATCATTAAATCTCATCCAAATTAAGATAAATTAATTTGACAATGAAAGTTTATTGCTTGTCATGTGAAAAATATTTAAAATTTGCCATTATATCAATCAATGTATTAATTAGTTGGATGAAATAAATGTTACTTATTTTAAATCTATGTAACATAATTTAGGTGTCTTACATATGGAATTTGATCTGGATTAGGCTCCACCATTCTGATGATTTGAATTCATTATCAAGTACTTGCTGTACCATCATTAAATTAAATTAAGCAAAAAAAAAAAGTAAGTGATTGGGAACAGTTGGGCACTTATATATTAATAAACATCAGTTCTACGAATTAGACAGCTGTAGAATTATTACTAGCACTGACAAAATATTTTATTTATGAACGAACGTTCCAAACATTATGATTTAGAATTTAGAAACCATAATAATTTAAGAAACATAAACTTGAAGTTCTTCGACTAAATGAGATTAGTTGGAAGGGACATGGAGAATGGTGTACATTTACGTGTGAAACCATTTTGTTTTCTGAAAGACCGACTCACATGGATCACAGTAGTGGCGTTGATTTATATCTAAAGTGAATCTCTAAAATGTAGTATTGTCGACTGAAAGCCAATATCAGAGTACACCTAATCGAAGATGATCAATATTCAAAAAACTAAATAACGATTAGTACATTTTATTAGTCAAGTATTTCCACTGAAAAAAGTCTCAAAACAATCTATAAGAATAAGTTTCTAATATAACGGCTAATTTAATTATGGAAATAACTATAGTCAATATTAAACCCTTTATTACTTCTAGTTAGATTTTGACGATATTTTTTTTGAAATTCTCTTCTAAATTTTTATCCTTGTTAAGATTTTCTGTATTATGATTTCCTTGGCGTTTTCATTATTAGTTTAATAATAATACTCGTACAAGTAGTATTGTTTTCTGTATGTAAATTTTTTACTTTAAGCTAATGTAGACAATAGAGTGAACAACAAATATGTAAGTAGAAAATGTAAAATTTCCATTCTAGATGATCCGGTCAATGCTTGACAGTACATTAACTCTGTCCTGAATAATCAATAATACATCATCATAAAACAGTATAATGGTGTGAATATGTAAATACTCTAGTATTTATAATATACACGTATATAACTTCAAGTCAATTAAAATTAATGGGAAATGTGCAGCAAAAAAATAAAAATATTGTACATTGTCCTTTTAGACAGAACAACATTAACACAAATGATGTTAAATTTTAAAATTTTCTGAAAAATTATTTTGGTAATTTATATATTATTACATTATTAAAGGCTTAGGTTAAAATATCTCACATAGTATTAGAAAATTTTATGAATGCTTCAAATTCAGAAAATTCCAACTTTCGAGGTGACACCATCAAGATTACGAAAAGATGCACAATATGCACTTGGATGGTGATGCTAACCATTATAAGTTAAAAATCTTTATATCTCAATTATCGTCAGAAGTTATTTAATAGAAAACATCAACTTATATCAAAGAAACATGATTTTGTAATAACATTGAAATTTCAAAATTTAATTCCATAATACTGAAAACAGTTTTGAAATAAACTATCTATCGATATATTGGTTGAAAATTAAAATAGTTTATGATCTCAGTGTTTGGAATATCTAGGAGGTGAATTATAGTAAAGTGCAGGCACTGACAGAAAGATTAAACAATTGTGTTGACGCATCATCACAAATGATTTTTCTATGTATTTAACTGTAAATCGTTTAATAAAGGATTATTCATAACCCAAACTATAGGCATTTTACAGTAGTTGACAATATATTATCGTAACCTCTTAGATATTATCCTAACAACCCTAGGACTGAATTTATTTTCCTCTAAATCTTATTTCTATATA
Organism: Penthetria funebris; assembly: GCA_027564355.1. Lineage (NCBI taxonomy): Eukaryota > Metazoa > Arthropoda > Insecta > Diptera > Pleciidae > Penthetria > Penthetria funebris. Next base: position 7,260 of record JANSTX010052926.1, on the reverse strand, counting down.
CCTAAAATTTTCACACTCAGAATAGTAAATTGTTTATTTTCCGATATTGCATTCAACTCACTTTTGTTTGTCGGGATTTCGAAGGAACTAAACATTTTCGCCTTACAATTGAGAATTACCGCAGACTATATATTTGCTAGCATTTTCCAGTTATAGATTCTAAAATTTAAATCGCTAAATTAAAAAAAAAAAAAAAGGCAAATGCCTAAAATATCTGCAATGTAAATGAATGATAATGTAAATCAAACTATTTACAAGATGTCATCTATTGCTTCTACTTCTGCAAGTAAATCTGTAGAACTAAAATAGAGTTTGTTATAAATTAAGTGGAAACATAAAGTGGTCAGAGCTGAGCTTTTGGAATCTTGATTGTCTTTAATGGTCTCATTCTAATGAAAATTTGTGAATATTAACTGCTTACAATTAACCTATACTTCCTGAATATAATTATATAGATATATTATAGAACAACTAAAAAGATCTAGAATTTCATTTCGAATCTCTATACTAACTGTAATAAAAAAGGATAAACTACCATAACATTTTCATTATGATATTTTTATAGAAAATTAAATTAGTCAAAAATGAAAATGTGGAAAACATAATTGTGAAAAACAATTGCAATGAAAGGAAAACTAAATTTTCGCAATTACAAGTATATATGCGTTATATATGCAGTATAGGTCAATGTTGATATTTAAATTTTATTATTATTGGTTCACATACTCGTAATATAAATCAAAGCATTAAATTAAATTTTTTAAATGTTTCAATTACATGCAGAACAAATTGCAACTCAAAAAAATAAAAAAAAAAAAAATGCAAACTAAACGACAATTTAAGGAATCCCGAGAAAATCAAATTGTAACATAATTTCGGACTCATATTATCGATCCAGTATGACTTGATAGTCATATAAAAATTAATTTTCACACCAAACAAGTGTAATTTATGGTTTGGCTGTGAGTTTTTTGTCATACACTCCAAATGTGACACTAATTATTTTACTTATATTTTATGGCTGGCATGTGCCGGCTTGACTATTTATTAATTATAAAAAAAAAAAAAAATGTAGATATTAAATAGATTTAAGGTAGCATCATCTCATAACAAAATGCAATATAGTGTTTGCAATCTGTTATTTTGACACTGATTTATTGAAAGTGAGGTGCAATGCATATGTGATTTAGCTCATATGCCTATTGCTTCCGACAGCAATGTTTATTTTTTTTTTCATGTTTTTTTTTTATTAATATATTTATATATTTTAACTTTACAGTAAATTTTATACAATTTTTAGTTTATATGTGCAATCGTCTACAAAATATTTTTATTTTTAACTTTTTCTAAATAATATTATTGCATAAGACATGCATAAATGTTGCTGTATTTAAATCATTAAAGATATTATCTTGTCCATAGGTTGGAAATTACTATACTGAATTTATTTTGTTTCTAATTGGCAGATGGTGTTCTTATTAACGAAATTTCTTTTTTTTTAAATATGACTACAGGAAATAGTCAGGAATGCTTAAATCTCGTGAACCCGGTTAAAAATTGAAACGCTTGTGCACGCAATAGTTCGATCGTGCCACTAACTCTCTTGCAGTATCTGCTTTGATTCCATTCGGTTTAGTTGGATAGTTTTCAAAAGCTGGTCTTAAAAAAAATTACATTATCGAAAATTTATCACACAAAACAGTACACTACTAATGAACTGATCTAGGCTTATCCGTAGCTCATATCCTGCTATTTTGCTAGAATCTTTTTCTGCTTTTAGTCGGAAATAATTGGCATAGTCAAGTAGTAGCAGGTAGTCTGTCGGCTTCAATTCCTGCACAGATTCCAGAAAGGTTAATTATAGTGTTCCGAAAATGTACAATTAGACGGTTTATTGTTGTTTACGAAGGGTCAATCGGGACATTAAAATATCGAGATCAAAACAATGGATATAGTTGATTATCTAAATAATTGATCCATTTGAGTCCGTTTTTAAAAAATACGGAAATAAAATTTAAAAACAAATTCATTTCACGATGATCATTTTAATGATAAATCCTGATGTTATAAATATAAATTACTTTCTGTATATTATTTATTATAGATATGAGATTGGCTTTTGCATAACTTTGTTTTTCTCAATTTCAGAATTGTTATGTTTTACTCCAATTTTATCAATGAATTCGATTGGTCTGGGAAAACATTTTCAAGTATACTAAATTATTGTGATGATATTGATTGGTACGGAAGTGAAGACTTTCGATGTTTAATATAGTAATATATATCCGAATGTTTATCTGAATATATTATTCCCAATACAAAGTTTTATTACACGAAAAATAAAGTAGGTCATATTTTTGTGGTTTAATCAACAAACTAATTGAGCATGCAAATAAAATATCATAAAGAAATCCTTAAATCAATAATATTGAAAGTCATAGTATGGATAAAGTTACATTGTAAATATTTGAATAGGAATTTTTTTCTCTTCCTTAATATCCAGCATCTATGCAGCAATAAATTTTCGATATTATGAAAATATTATAGGTATTAACTAATAATAATACTTATTCTTAATATTATTCGTAGTTGGACAGATTTTCGATAAATTATCGCTTAGATTATGGATATATGAGAAATTGTGTTTTATACCGGCGTATCCAGAACAGGTAATTTCAAATACATTAGTAATAAACATTGTGTAATGGGCGTCTAATATTTCGGAATTTATTTGACAATGTATATGGTGTGGTTCGAGTTTTCGGCATTTTAAGTTTGCTGACACATGACCTGATCAACAGAAAATTTCATGAACTTTTAATGGATATCCTGGCCAGAAATTGTAGACAATGGCGTTTTTGTTGATGGTTATGATGATATAATTTATAGAAAGAAATTATTATTATAAACGTGTGTTTTAGAAGGTTGCTATTTGTTATATACAACGTTGATTCCCTGATAAATAGTCTTTGCCGAGCGGTTAACATAAAGGCTATATTCGTAGAATAATAAAATATTTACTTGCACTTTAACAAAAACTATATTTTATCTTAATTCTATTGGAAAATACAATACAATTTTACTATACAAAATGTTTTTATTTTCTATTAACTTATACTTCACGAATCACTTATTTTACTTACAATATCTCTATTTGAAAATAAAGCTTAATCAAATATTAAACTTTATTTTCAACTAGCTTTTCTTGCTCGTAAAGCCCCTATTTATATTAGCTTTTTGTTTACGTTTTGAACTTTTTCGAAGCTACCAGTTTATTCAAGTACCTTATACATTTTTCTAGTCTCCTATTTTGTTGTGACCCGCCCTCTATTGAATATGTACCGAATTCTTGAATGAGTACTTTAAAACAGGGCCGTACTTGTAACATTATTTTTGCCTGGTAATATTTGTGATGGTTATACATTTTTATTTCACGTAATTCAATTCTATGTTTATTGCAAATTAAAATTTGACTGCACATTTTGTTGGATAATTGGGTTTTTTAATTTGCGCCTACATTAGTTCATTAACCTGATTGTCCTAAAGAAGTTTTTTTTTTGTCATTAAATTAAAATACAAAACAAAAAAAAAAACATATAGTTTTCCTTTAGCAAAATGCACAAGTGGTTGATATTATAACGCCTAATAGATTCAACAAGAGGAACATATTATATGTACGTATATTTAAGAGTGTAAACAAAAATTTCAGACATAAATTCCAGTATTAGAGTCACAAAGGTGATTGCTTTTTAGAAAAATAAATAACTTTTCTTTCCCAGTTGTATGAAAAGACACACATATCCTTTTTGTAACTTCAATGATATTAAAATGTCTGAAGAATATGTTGAATGAACAGCGATATAAAAATATCAGACTATATTTAAATCTGGCTAAATATTTAGTTGAATTTTTTTTTGTCCTTAAAATTTTATTAAATAAAATTATTATTATTAACTTTGTAGAGTAGCGAGTAAATCGAAAATTATTTCTATATTTTTGATACTCGATAGTAAATATTTCATCTACTATATATGATTCATTCATAGGTAACGCGATTTAAGGAATGAATAATAGTTCTAAAATATCAATAGAGCATTTAGATGCTTTATTGTTTTTTAAAACTAACAAAACAAAAGATGGGATTGTCATATAATAGTCATATAATTTATCCTTAAAAATATTAAGAACTCACCGATCATAATTGCTTTTAATTAAACAGACAGACAATGACAAATTATAGTCGTTAATGATGGTGTTATTTTCTTAATTAGCGTCAAATGTTCAGTAAAATCAACCTATTATATGTTAATATCATAATCAAAAGCAGAAAACCATTTTAATTTTAAATTAGCAACCCTAACCTGAAATTCAATATTTGTAAGTATATTTCGATGATTGGACCTCACAAGAACAATTGTATTGCAAACATAAATGTTTATCTCAGTCAAAGGTTTTGTTTACGTAAAATATTGAAGTGAAAAATAATTTATATATTCCTGCTTGCCTGTTACATATTTGATGATTTTGGTATATTTTGTTATTTAAAATGATAATGGCTTATGAATTCCAAATACAAGATGACTAATTTTGATGAAAAGCGACATATTTTTCATACACACATATATATTGAAAATTATTGTTTGGGTTTTGAGTTCTAAATAATGCTCGCCTGGTAGTTGTGTTTTTTGATTGTGATTATTGATACTTGACAAAAAAATTATTTTCTCTTTTTCTGCTTGCTTGTTACGCGTTTGTTGTTTATAAGATATTTTATTAGAAACGTGGAAGAGTTTTTCTTCCATTTTTAATCACTTATGGATTCCAAATACAAAGAGAAAAAGCGACTTATATACCATAAATATCTGATAACTTTTCCAATATTTTTTTTTTTTTTCAAAACATTTTCATTTTTATTTCAACATAAAATAATCTGCAGGTTTTCAAGTAATAATTATCTGATAAATTATTGCCAACTATTTCTGTTTCTAAATTAATTACGTTAAATAAATTGCACTTGTTTGCTAATTGATTTTTTTTTTAAAACATAATTCCAACATATTATTTACTAAAAATTATTAAAAATAATATTTTATCAAATTGATTTTTGAAATAAACATCATAAATCGATGTAATAATAATAAAAAAGTAAGAAGCAATTTCAAGTGGATTCCATTTTTCTAAACAGAACTATCTGTTTATTAGCTTATAGCATTAAATAAATTAAAGTTGAATTTAAATTAACATTTAATTAATGAAAAACCATTTAATTTACCATTTACCATTAACCATTTAATATACAAATATATTAATTCTATAGCTTTTTCGACCAATTTTAAAATAATATTTGGTATTTCTAGTTTCGATGCCTTATCCTAACAATCAAATGATCCTGGCTTGTATATTATCACAATTCACCTTCATTTTATTAAAATTATTATATTTAAGGCACAACTGATTACCATTTAATTTGAGCTAATTATAATTTGTAAACATTCAACAGTATGGTTCTTTGTCACTACCCGAATGTAATTTATCGTAATGTCTTACGATATAACAATTCAATTAACTATAAAAGTTAAAAATCGTAAATAATAAAATGACCAAAACTATAAAACATTATCCACTTAAAATAATAAAAATTTTCACTTCTGAAATTAACAAAATTATTACTTTCTTGTGGTAAATTTCAAATGAAATGCAATTTTCCATTTTTCTACAACTTTTATTGTTTCATAAAATATTTAAAATTAAGGTATATTATTAAAATATCTTGGGAATAAAACTAAAAAAAAAGGCGTATATGAGCATTCATGAGAGCCTCTATCAATTGTATATATATATATATATATATATATATAGATGTGTTAGGGCTGCTTATAGTTAGTTTACATTATTTAAGATGTGAATTTCGAAAAATATATAGAAATAAAGAAAATTAGAAAAGAAAGTACTATAAAGTTATAGGAGTTACATTACAATAATAGAAAGGACTTATGTTTAACACAAATGGTAAATTATTGTAAAGAAACTTTTGTCAAAACTTGATAAATGAACAGAATGCTATAGAATTTATAACATATTCCATAACTAACGTCACTATTATAAATTATGGTGAAGTTAGTTTTCTTTAAATAAAATGTATGGTTTCTGTAAGATAATGTCAACCTACTACTATTGATAATTAATTTTAAAACTCTTATGAAAATGAAGAAATTGTTATATTTATAGGAAATTTATTCGATCCTCTTCAAGGCATATCGACAAGATGAATTTTCAAAATCAATGGATGATCTCATGAAATTATAGAATGCCTAAGGATTGACTTTTTTTTTAAAAAAACATTGCAATTGTGCATTTGTTCGTATTCGTTTTATGGATATTCATGTATATACAATATATTTAGCCATAAAAACTTTTTGAACACACTTATGATTACAATTATCAAATTTATGAGTATACATTTAATTAAATTTATATAATGGCAGTAAGTCTCTATATTGGCTCAGTGGTAATTTTTGTGTCAATCAAAAATTTATTCGATATATAAATAATATCATTTGAGTTGGATCAAAACACTGTTTTTTAGGACATCATTTTTAAAAGTAGAATTTTTTGGTTTTACTAGCATTTTATATTAGATTGTAGTGCACCCACTATATACTCGTGTAATGATATTATAATATAATATACGGGTAGGGGCTATATATAGGTTAATATACATATTTTATTCATATTAGTATATGATCTATTGACAATTTATTATTGATTTTCTTTGCTTATTTTTTTTTTTCTGAGACACAAAAACCGAACTTTGCACCAATTTGAATTGAATATCTGAAACTGATGCTATTTATTATATAATAATATTCATTTTATTAAATATTTGAGTATTATATATAGATTTTTAAAAATGATTTACTATATAACATCATTATATATCAAACGTTTGGTAAAACCATAAATTTTTTTTTCTCTAGAACCCGGAGATTGATTGATATTTTAATCAATTGAAGGATCTTTATATAGTCTATGTCAAATAACAAAATTTATAAAAGAAACTTTATGGCTTTATCGAATGACATAAGAAATGAAGCAAAAAATCTCAAAAGGACTTGTTAAAGGATATCTATATATTGTATATTATACAGTTATACACTAGTAAGTATATAAACATACGTTACAATATCGCTTAACTTTTATTTTTTGCTTAAAAAAAATTATTATCGCAATAAAAAATGAAGATAGCTTTTTTCTATATTT
>JANSTX010052915.1:0-11510 GCA_027564355.1 Penthetria funebris | reverse complement strand
TATATATACTGCAGTCGGCTATGTGAGACATTGTTACACTATTTCAATCGCATCTGGACTAGAATGGGTGACATAATCATATAATTTTAAATCTATAGAACCAAAGCATAAAATTTCATACGAAACGTAACATATAAATATTCCTATAAGTACTGGTATACTCGCGTATAATAAAAATTTCTATTTTCCATACATAATATAAATAATACGGGATTGTATACACTGTTTGTATTAAAAAATCGAAATTAACATTAGACCAATTTATGTATGACCAATTTAGAAAAGGGATCGAAGTAATACAAAAGATTTATACTTCTTATAGAATTTGTAATTAGTTAGCAATAAAACCACACACATAACCATTTAACAAATATGAACTCAATTCCAATTCTCGATATACTAAATACTGATATTACATATGTCAAAATCAATGCACAACCAATCACAAATATATGATTGAATCACTCACCATAGAAATGACAGAATAACGTCTATGCTGAAAGGAATCTAAATAAAACGCAACTCTATCGTCATCACCTATTGAATTTGAAAAGCTTGTTTTTGAATTTTGCTGATGAAATTAAGAGTGATCGCTTAAATCGTCCATATGTGCGAATCTTGCTTCATTAGAGAAGTCTTATAATCGAAATAAGTCTTAAAATACTCAAGAAAAAAAAAACAAGTCTCTGTGCAGGATTTTCAATCATCTTATAGTATTTTATGTGCAAAAATTGTCAAAATTTATACAGGACATTATATACTACAAAACTACAATACTGCAAAATTTCAGGTATAGTAATTGTGAATGGTTTGCTTATTAACAACGTACACTTTTTCTTTTAAATTATACTCAATGCGGAAATAGTCAGGAACTATGGGTTAAATACGGTGAACACAGTACAATTTTAAATCGTTTGTGCCCAACATATACTGCATTCACCAAATATATCACTCAACAGTACCATTAATGCTCTTTTAGATGCAACCTGTTGGAACCACAGTATTGGATGGGTTTCCTCATGTCACCATTAAAAAAAAATGTCAACATTGTCCGATATTGCGTATGCAATATAGTGATAGGAAATTGTAACACCACCTTCATTTTCAAAGAAACATCATCTTCCAACACCGCATCAGGAAGGTAATTTACTGTCACTTATTGTCGAAAATTACAACTAGGTTGTTTTATTGTTGACTCTGATGGTCCAATCCGTACATTAAAATATCGAAGATATGCACAATAAGTCAAAACAATGAACCGTTGAATTTCAAAATAAAGCTCAATGATTTTAGTTAGCGTTGTTCTATTATGTAAACTTAAAATTCCCCAAGTTTTCTTAACAAAATTGTGAACATTTTTTTAAAAATAAAATTTAAATAAAAATTTTATAAGAATTTCAAACTATACAAAGTTCATTTGGCCACCGTGTTATTTTATTTTCCCGATAATGATGGCGATCTATTGCAAAATGTCATTTAAGTTCAATCTAAAGTCAACTATAAGATCTGCTACAATGTCAAATTTACAGTTAGATTGCATACGATTTATGGGAATTAAAAAAAAAAACATCAATTGAAAACTCACGTCTAAATTTAACTGAAACGTCTATCTAAAGCTAACTGTATAAGGCTTATATTTTAAAATTTCCAATCCACACTTTTAGTTCACTGTAGATTCTCATTATATAAAATTTAATCCATTTGATGGTAATGAAGAAATCAAGAGAAGAAAAACCATATAAACCACATAAAAACTGTTAATTTTTGTGAATGGAAATGTGTCTCATGAACATAGTGAGTGGGTTTTCTTTACATCAAACATCGACAATTTTACTTATTGAAGAAGCCATTTAACCAAAAATGACCGGGTTCATCGATGAAGATATTTTTTTCATAAAATAATAATAAATATGTTTGAAATTGCTCTAAAGCGCTCAATCTGCGAAATTTTCACGCACTAAATGATGATTTGTGCCAAACAATACTGAACATAATTTTGTTGGGCATTATAAATAAAAACATAGTCACATCACTCTGACCAAACATACTAACTTAACAACTTTTGTAGGTTTTAGGCCTCACATATAACAGACTTGTAGTTCGACAATGAACTTTTATTATATAGAGAATTTTTGCGGTCATAATGGCAAGTACTGTATCATATATGTATATTGTGAAATATAGTATTTTCCTTTATTTATGTTTATATTAAAGTTATTCTTTAGGGTGTGGATACAGGATACCCTTTAATGTTCAAAACGCAAAATAACTCTTTATTGACTCATAAGAACGGAGAAGGACAAACGCTTGTGACAATGCGACACTAATATAAAAAGTACACAAGAGAATAATAAATAACTGAATTACAATATATTTTCAGCTAATCAGGTCATACGTTTCTGACACATATGGAATTCCTATAGAATCGAATATCTAATATATGAATTTTCATGGTTTCCAGGTATCCTGACTCAATTAACTTTCAGACATATAGGTTCGACAAACGTGTCATATATATTGGAACGTAAATTATGTATAGAAATAAGAAGTATATTTCCTTTTAAATTTAACTGTGTAAAACATTGAATAACTAGAAATAGATGTGTGTAGTACATCTACATAACATTATATAAATAATAATTAAATAATGCTTTTTATAATATTCACCCATCATTATATGACGAAGCATTCATAAAGCTGCCACGATTCAGGCCATCATACTAACAGTACACCAATTCATTTTATTGTGTTTGAAAACAAGTTATTTAATTTTTTTTTTAGCTGAACGCAATTGTATATATATAATACCATTATATGCTGTTTATTTATACAAAATTATATAGAAATAAATACTTATGATATTATACATATGCATATGCATGCATGAAATTTATATACATTGCATGTATATGTTTATAGTAAAATAAAATAAAATTTATTTATAGCGATTTATGCTGTTACGTAGACATTGCGATTGTATGAATCGAGCATTTTACTTTTTATGAGAATTTCAGCACATTTTATGTAAATGTTTTGTATATATATATATTGTGAATAGCACATATACAAATACAAATTATTATATATTTAGCAACCAAGCCAGCAAAACTACACGCAAACGGCAATATTTTAATGTTTATAGAAACATGTCCGCGCATTTTTGTGACGTTGCAGACTCGTTTTTATTCAAACGTACGTGATAAAAAGTTGAACGTACGTAAGTACAATAAAGTGTTGTAAGAAAGCGATATAACTTTTGATTGAATTTAATTTAAAAATTAAATGTTGTATAGTAGGTAGAGATTATATACCTATTTTAAATTATATAATTTATGTTTTAAACTAAAAATTACAACAAAATATTAAAGCTGAGATTTGTACTTTATGTAGAAAAAAAAAAAGAAAAAATAAAAAACATTGTATATTATTTTGAGACAGTTCTGCCAACTCATTCATAGTATTGGAAATTTAAATTGAAATTATTTAATAATATTAGTTATCAATAAAATATCTATTTATACTACCAATTTTATGAAAATGTACTTGCGCCGTTAAAATATATAAATATAATTTTCTTATTAGACTCACTATCACCAGCAGATGAAAATCAAGTGTATGTAGGCAGAAAGAAAACTACACAGTCCTAAACGTATTTTATTTGTTTTTCTATCTACATTGGTATTGGTTTCCAATAATCATCACTGTTATACGTATATATATATATATATATATATATACATAATCCCATATATCAATTCGCTAGTACCTAATATACATTATGTCAAAAAACTCAATAATATGCACCTGGAATTTTAAGGGAATTCTATAGAGATATTCGAGCACATAATATAGGCAATATGATTGATGATTGATCTAGTTCAGTAGACAACAATGTTTTTTTTTTTTCTAAAATAACATTTTAAAGATTCCACTTCGCATGCAATGGCAAAGCAAATGTCTCGTTTTATGAGTTAAAATGTCGCAATATCCGAAAATTAAAACAAAAAGAAATATGCGGCTCAAACGCATATACATACCTACATTTTTCTGATCAAACACATTATGAAACAAGAATTTGTATGGTGGCTCCAATTGTGTTTCAGACTGATATCCATCAAATAGAGTATTGTAGTAGGAGGATAGCATTACTCTTAGATGGTTAAGTTGCTATAAATTGATATGGTACTGCCTTAGGTAATTCGGTGGTATTATACTGGATATCAGATAATGGATGAGCATGAACTAAATGTAAAGGTTGATGAGCCTGAAAGAGTGGGCACATCTGTAATGGAATGCTGAAGAAAGACAAAAATATTGATTTATATGGTATCATCGGGCAGTCTTTATGCAAAATTGTTTATGTTCATATATATTGTGGATGAATAATTATAAAAAATTGCTAAGGTAAAAACAAATGCTAAGAATGATTGCCAGCCTACGACATTGAGATATCAAATTGTAGCAAATCAGTTGTATATATACCTAGGTACCTTTTGTAAATTTTGCAGTAGTAAAGTCGAAACTTCTGTGTGCACCTTAAATGTGAATGTCTTACTCAACGGAAAAAGTGGCTATTTGGGGAATTATTAGCCATATTTTCAAAATCTGACAGATGTATGTAATATATAGTTTGTGCATCCACATAAAATCATGTGGGAGTGCCTCAGATTCACGATTAATCTTTAATCATCTAAGCTAATAGTGACTAGCCAATTTTTCGATAATATTGTTACATACATACATTACAGATATGTCAAACTATTTTAGACTCTTTTCTTATGTGTCACATCTAAGGATGAAATCTTAAATATTTGTTATAAATGGCCAATTCATCCCAATCTCAATTATTTAGTCGTATCAAATTATAATGCTTTAATAATTCTTTTTATTTATAAATGATAAACAGATGTCTAAGACATATTATCGTGAATTTGTATACAGAAAAGTTGAAGGTAAATTTATTAAAATTTAGTGTTTCTTTTATCAAAAACCGTTAAGATAAGATAAGAACAATAATTATTTGCTTATCATTTGTTATGCGGACGATACTGTTCGCATTGCTGAAAATGAGAACGATTTGCAACGTTTATTAGTGGTGAATAGCATACCAATTAAGCAAGTTATAAGTTTCCGTTACTTGGGTGCAGAAACAAGCAGCTATCAAGATGTTATTGCAGAAGTTCGCTATCAAACCGAGGAGTTTGCTTCAATATATGGATGTCCGCCTTCGTAACGTTATTTGGAGAAACAAGTTCATGTTACTAAATACAGCAATGTACAAATTTATTAATCATGCATAAGATCTAACATATTTGAAGTGGGAATCCGCAATGATACGTCCAAAACTAAATAACTTAAGATGACAACAGAAATGAAGATCTTATGTACAATCACCGGTCATGCATTCATAGATAGCTGATGATATCCGAAATGATTGTAAAAATTCAAGACACAGTAAGATGAACAAGATCCAGAAGGCGTTATTAAGACTATAGTGAGAAACTGCCAGATAATAGAATCGCAAATATTGCAATGTAACAACACGCTGGTGGAACACTACCGTATTGTAATTGTTAGAAAAATGCAGGTCTATAACCTGACGAAAAAATAAACAAGAACAAGAAGAAGAAGAATACTTGCTTATCTTAAAAGAAGAAAAAAACTATAATATTTACAGGTAACAGATAAAAATACTATAAGAACATTGACAGTATGAAGAGCCTTTCAAAAATATTTGCAAAAAAAAAAAATTCATAAACATAATATTGACAACAACGCATCGCAATTTATTTTATCTTTAAAGATTTTTTTTTTTTTTGGGTTTTTTCTTTAAATAATTTTATCTCATATATCTAAATATATATATATATATATATATATATATATAACTTAAATAATAGATTTATTTATATAACGTTTGATAATATGGCATTTGTATTTGTTTTGACATTCAATACAAACTGCGTCGTCGTCGTCGTTCGATATTTACTACCACAATTGTACACTTAAAATTGAAGCAACGGAGGACAAACACATTGAAAAAAATTGAAGAAAAAAAAAAACAAAATAATAAAATAGTATTGAGAAAGCTGCTGCTGCTTAAGGCCGTTCTCAAAATCAGCTAGTTTTTCAGTTTACATGTGAATGTGATTTCGAATTGACGTTGTATAATATTTTGTGTGTACATTTTCCTATTGTAAGTTCCCATTTGGATGGAATAGTTAAAATCAGTTTTCTTTGTTGTCTAAAAATATATAAATTATAACATATTTTATCACATTGAAAATTTATTTATAAAATTTTAATAAACCATTAATTTTATTATAAATAAAAATAATATCAAATTGGAAATTTTATGGTCTAATAGCCGGCCATATTTAAAAAATTGATATTTTGAACTCATACTATTAAAACTGTTCCGTATAAAATAAAATAAAAGAAAAAAAATAAAAAGAAAGATATAAAAGGGTGTGCAGTTATTTAAAATTAAAAAAAAAAACATATTCCTTTAAATATTGATAATTAATTATGTGAATTAAAACCAAAATTTGGTATAATTTATTTTTTTTAGTTATTGATTTTTTTTTCCTTAAATTTTTCCCCCCACATTAAACATGATCATGGATGTTTTAAAAACTTTTTGTGAATTTATAGTTAGTTTTAGTCTTTAGAATATAACAGTAAAAAAAATTTTATTTTTTTTTTCTTAAATTTATATTTTCCTTACTATACATTAACACATATTTTTCACACAAAATGTCTGTTCAAACGAAAAGACAACATTGTTATTTATGTGATTTACCTCGAATGCCATGGGCAATGATACATGATTTTTCGGAACAAGTGTGTCGTGGTTGTGTTAATTATGAGGGAGCTGATCGTATAGAATTGGTATTGGATACTGCTCGACAAATGAAACGTATACATTCGGCTGGTAAACGAGCACATGAAAATGGTGAGGTTGCACATCGTGGTGTACCAACACCTCATCATCATTCATATACATTACAAACAACACAACCGGGTCCAAGACAAATGTTAGACTTTACGGCAAAATTAGAACCGCATGATGCGACTGTACGACCAGTACGTTTATCACAACATATACCAGCGCATCATATGCCAATTGCATCAAATAGAGTTCAACAGCAAGTTCAACAGCAAGTTCAACAGCAAGTTCAGCAGCAAGTTCAACAGCAAGTTCAACAGCAGGTTCAACAGCAGCAACAACAGCAACAGCAGCAACAACATCAACAGCAACAACAACAACAGCAGCAGCAACAGCAACAACAACAGCAGCAGCAACAACAACAACAACAACAACAACAACAACAACAACAGCAGCAGCAGCAACAACAACAGCAGCAGCAGCAGGTGCAACAACAACAGCAACAGCAAGTGCAACAACAACAGCAGCAGCAGCAGCAGGTGCCACCCGTGTTATCAGTTAATTTAAAACGTTCAATACCAGATGATGATGAACATAATGATGTTGTTGGTATTAGTATTAAACGTGGTCCGGAAGATCAACAGATACGTCCACCATTAACAAGAGGCGAATCACTACCGGCTGTGCCATTTGTGCCTGAACGTCACCCGAGTTTTAAAGATAAACATCCAGTACGTGCACCATCCTTTGATGCTACAACATTTAAACCAAATGGTAAGTTTTGTTTTTTTTTTTTTTGTGTTTTTCGTCATATGAGAAAACAATTTCTTATTTGTTATTCATATTTTATTTTAATATTAAACAATATAACCGCATGTACAATTGAAATGTAAATTTCAGATTGACATAGCCGTCACCCAAAATCAAAAATAATAACATCAACTATGTTAAATAATATTTAGTATTATTTTAAAACATTGGTGACATAACAAGAGTGGCTAACAAACATATACGTTACTCAAATCGTATTTATGTTTATGGGTGAACTCAACGAAAACGCGTTCACTCTATAGTAGGTCAACTGCAATCGTAGCTAAGAAAATATGTATTACTCGTGGTTTTTAATATTAGGTGAATAATATCACACCCAACAAACTATTGGTATAGCCGGGAATTTATAGTTTGTAGAGTGAATAATTTAAAATGTGTCGTGAAAAATCATGATCCATAATATGGACCAAAATCGCTATAATACATGTTTATTCTAATGCTTAATTTATTGGAATGTGATTTATAAAATCAATAATTTGTGTTTTTTAAAAATACTATAATTAAATTTATTAAAATGTATTACCTCCTCTTTTTTTACCTGCGGCGGCCACAGTTTGTCTAACTGTTTTAATATTGTTAATATTCAATTACCTATAGATAGGAGTAAATTTTAAAAGTCTCAAAATATACTCTATAAGAGCTAAACTGGTTTATTCACTGAAATTGCTTACATACCTACCTTTCTTTTAAAAAAAAAAAATAAATAAAAAAAATGTATAATATTTTTAGGTCAGTTAGCTGCAGGCATTAAGTAACTCAAATGAATAAAATCTCAGGTTGTTGTTTTTTTTTTGTTTTTATATTCTTTATTAAAAGTATGTATTTAATTTTTGAAAACAAAACCTATTACCATGCTATCTCAATATAGATAAAATTAACTGAAATACACTAGTGTTTTGTGCGGAGAAAAACTCTTGTATTTATGATTTCTATTCATCCCGTCATCGATGGGTTACTTAAATTATTTGTATAATATTTATTATAAATACTGGTATTTTAAAATAATATATGACTATACGAGAAATTTGTTAACCAATACAATTTATTTAAAATTGTTATTACAATAAATTTATTGTTTTTACATATAAAGTTTTAATCGAGGTTTTGATAAAGTTCATCCGGACAACTTTATTAAAGTAAATAATGCTATAAAAAATAGTAGTTATTCATAGATTGGATTGTACAAGATGATTCAATAATAAATAATTAAATAAACGACTGAACATTATCGACATTAAATTATAAGACCACGTAAAATAATATAACAACAATTTAGACAAAATCAAAATATACGTAATTTTAAAATTAAATTCGGAAAACAAGACAAAAAAAAAAAAACGGTAGCCTGTTCTGGCCGTAGAACCGCAAATCATAGAGAATTGGAAACCTGCATAACTAAAGAAAGTACCAATCGTGATATAAGTTATATTTGTATTATGTACACTTACGTCTGAATACAGAATCATATTAGTCCGGAAATAAAACAGATAAAATTAATTTAACGATCGACCAAATTATAGATATCGATTGATGTTTTAATTTTTTCTGATGTTACTTTGCCGTCTATCTATGCATATAGTAATATAAAATGTAGACTCGAATCATAATCATAAATATTGTGTTATCATCCATTAGATACTTTTGTATATACTATTATTTAGACACATAGGTGATTAATACAATTATAAAACCTCCTAGTGTGATACCACCGGAAACACGATCACACTACATATATAGTTATGTTTTATGGGCATAAAATCGTGACCAAAAATATGTCCTATTTGTGAACTTGGTGAATAAAAATATCACCAGACTCAGAAATTGATGTTATTATGTGTAGAAGAAATAATAAAATAATATTGTAATACTACCATATAAGATAAGTGTATAGAAAATGACAAAATAACATTGTATAATTCTGTCCTGTGTGCCCTTGAGGCTTATTAGACTTTTACATTGTTTGGGACATTCATCTGATGTAAGATAAATATCAATTAACATTCTCTGCATAAGACATGTCTAATCAATTATACCCCAAAATACTCTGTATATGTAGCAAAATATTAATTCAAATGTAAGTTCCTTCATCGTAGGTTTTTTTATTTTTTTATTTCTTTTTTTGAAATGCTCACCTACCCATGCTGAGTGATCCACCTAATTCTTTGTTTACTAACATAATAGGTTAAAAACCTAAACAAAACAATTCTAAAAATACCTTTTATATTAGAACGATTTCTGTGGCATATGTTTTTTTCGTTCGTTTTTGTATAATCAAATCGTTTGTATATAATATGTTGTCTATATTTTTGTTATGATTACATATACATAATTGGTTACATATATGTATTTATGTTAAATTAGTCATTCGTAGTTCGTATTCATTCAATAAATAATTATCCATCCGAAAACAATATACACGATGAATAAATAATATACAAATTCACATAAAAATTCCATGCATGATTCAGTGAAGAATAGAGGGAAAAAAACTATTCATTTCATTTTGTTTAACGAACGATATTTGCATATCAAAACATCATGCAAAATTATTGTATTTTTTTGTTTATAAAACAAAATATATTTCTATGGTTTTAAATAAATTTATGCTTCTAATATATAATACCACACACTACTACGAATCAAAAAGTAAATATTAAATTTTATGATGCTGATGACGAAGACGACGCTACGACTACGGCTACGACGATGATGATGATGATGATGATGATGATGATGATGATTATTATGACGACACAATTTATATATTTTATGAGAGTACAAAAAAAATGTCTACTTTATATATAAATTTGTATATATAAAACTGGCAACCGTTTACCGGATGTTGTTCTCTTGTCTGCCATTTTGTGGTTGGATGCCTTTGAAATATGTACTATTGTATGTTATGTGAAGAATAAAAATAGAAATCATGTTCAGAATTATGACGTCACATAAATGTGTGTAAATAAATTAAATACGTTGAGATTCTTGTTTGTGTGTAAGTGCTTTGTTATGTAGCAGGGTTTTCTGTTTTTTTTTTTTTTTTTTCTTTTTATTTATAAAATAATATAATATTACCATTTATACATACCAACAATAAATTGCAGAACGAAAAAAAAAGATTGCATCAAAAACATTCGTTTATTTGAGCGAAAATATAAAAAAAAAAACAAGTTTATAGTTATTATTATATACTATATATACGTGTATGTATATATATAAACTCCTATAGTTTGGAAATTTAAATTATTTATTATACAATGTATATACAAATTAGTGAGTATGAAGTACACTGTTGTGCCTGTACATTACGTAGCATACTCAATAATACTTGTTTAGTGTATAGGTACACCTATCTAGTTTGCCGCAAACTATTGGAATGAAGTTATTAACCGTAATTAATTAATTACATCATATATTTTATGATTGCATAATTATATTGTGAATGGCTTTATGCATTATGGATTGGATTGTGAAGGTCTGATTGAAAATAGAGATTGTCATGCTAAACATTAATATTGGTTTTTTAAAATACGAACTTACGAAAATCAAAGACGTTGACCTATAACTCAATAGTTTTTCATAGAATGCTTTAAAAACAAGAGAAACATATAATTGATTGCTAATTATTGGAGTCCCTGTAAATTGTTTAACAGATCACAACATAATATATAAGTATTCATTAAGAATTGCAAAATAGTTGATATCTCGTACCTAGACGATACACGAATGATCTCAAACACAATAGTCCCTTGAAACATTGTTACCCGCCTAAAATTACAGGTATATAATA
>JANSTX010052904.1:0-10092 GCA_027564355.1 Penthetria funebris | reverse complement strand
TTAGTAAATGGCGTAGAGAAACCCTGTAGTTTATGCTGTGTTGGTGGTTGTTGCGGTTGTTGTTGTTGCGGTTGTTGGTGCGGTTGTTGTTGTGGTTGTTGCGGAACAAATTTTTGTTGATCAACAATTGAATGTTGTTGATGCTGAGAATATTGTGAAGTTCCATTAAATATTTTTTTCTCGTCTGGTATATGATTATTGTTTACAGACGTTTCAATGCCATTATTATAATGATTATTATTATTATTAACATTATTATTATTATTATTATTATTTAATAATGATATATTTTGCATACTTCTTGATAAATTTGATAAATTTTGAATGCTTCCACTTTGCGTTATTAAATTATTATTATTATTCGTTGAATTTGGAAGCATATTTTGTTGACTAGTTGTTATTGATTTATTTTGTGTTATGGACTCCGATGATTGCCCATAAACAAATGGTCTAGATGTATTCATTTGGTGATTTATTGAATTAATTGGTGATTGATGATTTAATGCTGGTGAAGATGTTCTTGAAGATAAATTACTTTCACTACCGCCATTTACTAAATTTTGCATCGGTTGTAAATTATTCAATGGTAAATTTGATGGTAATTTCGTAAATAATAAATTTTGTTTTGTAACATTTGTTGATGTTGGTGGCAATTGTTGTGTTGAAATGTTCACACTTGTAGTTGGTAGATATTTATTTAATAATTCGGTATGCGATGATGTAGATGATGGTGGTATTAGGCCATTTGGCACACTTAATGGTTGTTGTTGAAAGGACATTTTCCTAAAATTTGAAAAAAAAAAAAATTGTTATTAAATAAAATTAAAAATTTGTAATTAATTAAAATATCATGAGCTAAATGATGAGTAGGGTAAGAACAATTTAATTATAATTACGGTGATTTCGTTACAATAAAAAAATATATTTGGCAAATTTATAACTTCATCAGTGACACACTTTGAAAATTGGAATGGAGGTTTGAATTATACGGATTACATAGCAAATCGTAATGCGAAGGAATATTGGTGGATGAAATTTATAGAATGTTGAAAATAAAAAGCAAAATTATAAATTTCGTACACCTCCGTCAATTTTCAAATACAGAGTTTGGTATTTTCTAAATATGTATAGTAATATACAACAAAATTCTACGATATTGTGTGTCTAAATAGGTGGAAGTTAAACGATGTATTAGAACTGGGAATAAGAAAGTAAATGCTGAATAATTATAAGTCAACTTCAAGTAAATCTGTTTATATACAAGGTTAGCAATTTTGGGCACATTATTATGCATACGACTCACCATAGATACGAACTCAGATTACTGTAACATTTACCAATATTATCATTTATAATATATTATTTATAGTTAATACAACAAAGAATATTTGCAGCACACAATGCACATTGATAACTGGCTATATCTAAGTATTACTAAGTATCAAATGGTTATCAACATATCAAAGATAATTAAATATTATTTTAAAATAAAATCGAAAACAGAAAGTAAGACAGACGAATTATAACGTACATGAAAAATAACTAATTTAGGATAAGTTTTTATGCTAAAGATTTAGCTTTGTGTTAATAAAATAATCAATATTTAAATATTTAAATGAATAAAGGAAGCAGTGATGTTTATTTTAAATTAAAACTTATCACAGACAATATGATAATATGTCAATAAAATTAATTACATTTATATAAAATTGCGTTATATTTTTAAGCGATTCGCTGGTATGCAATTTGATAAAAGATAAATATTGACATAATTAATTAATATCAAAAGCAACAATTTGTTAATTGTTTTAACTAAAATAGCTGCATCGTCATCATTCGAATGGAGACTATATAGGTCTGATAAATGAACATATCGACTACTCCAATAAATCCATTAGTCATATCATATTAACATTTAATCGTGTATGCTAAACAATAGATTGTTTAAGAAAATATCGTAAATATTCCATAGTCGCCTCGTTAGATATTTGCAATACAAAAATTAAAATATTTATATATTTATTTGTTAACCAATAGGCCACTATCCCTCATATTTATAATTGAATATCAATCAAAAATATGACTTTAATGACAGCAATTCATTGAGGTCAAATCAACCATTAATCAAATCAAAAAAAAATGTCCTGCATTGTTTCGTCGTCTAATTTCCAAGCTTTCTAATATCCATCAATGTATAGTTTTGGTAGATTTAAACAATTTGTCCAATCTAATTTCGTTGTGAATAATTTCTGTAAAATGTGGTTGTAATATTTAAAACTATTTGGTTATTCATGTACTATTTGCTCAATTGGTTTCAGTCTTCTTGAAATTGTGCCACATTTATTAAATTTCCTATTGTTAAATTTTACGCCGTTCGCATATGTTAAATATTTACAACCACTGAAAAACATCTACTATGCAATTAATAAATAAAATAAATAATAGTGGACCTAGGTGACTTCCTTGTACAATAATCAATATTGATTAATTGACAATTGTCAATTTTTACTGACGGCTCTCAGTCTGCTAAATTAGATCGCATTCACATCAAACATGGAAGAATAAATACCAATTGCTATTAAATTATTATAGAATTAAATATGAAATTCAATTAAAAGTCTTGTTAAATTCAGTGTACACTACATCTATTTGTCTACCAAACTCAATCACATCTAGAACAAATTTTGTAAATATCAGCAGATTTGTGTTTATATGACCTTTCTGCACATATTCATGTTGAAGTGGACAAATCAAATTTTTTCATCTAGACTGTAAATAAGTTACAAATAAAGGATTCGAAAAGTTCGGGGTTTGGGGTAATTATTTTACCAAATTTAAAAATAAGGTGTAATATGCAAATTATGTAACTAGGAACTTATTGAATATGTAACTTAATTGAGAGGATGCGACTTTAGCACATGTCTTAAAAATAGTCGGCGGTAATAAGTGAGCCACTGTTTTTTTATTATGTATGTAAGTGCTTATGGGGATGTAAGTGCTCTATATTAACATCGTTTGCAGATATATGGATAAGACTGACATCAGTGTTAACTATTTTAAATTATAAAAGTGAACATATGTGTGAAATCGCAGCAATCTAATTTGTTTGTTATACATACACCTTAAAACTATGTATCCATAATGTTGTACAAGTTAAGACGATGACTTTTAGTGTACACAAAAAATCTAATAATACAAAATACCACATTGAAATTTGTTTTACATATGTTCAAGTTTATCAAGACAATTTCGCATAATATTTTTAAAACTGAATAAATGAGACACTTTAAATAAAATTAATTTATTTACTTTTGCATGCACGACTGACTATTTGTTTGTATTTCAGTTAGATAAACCATTGACATTTAGCATTCTCCTCCTCTGTATTGTATATTTTGCAACAGAAAATGATACATTCAATTTAACATTGAAATTATGTGACGTTTTTTAATCAAAAGATTATTAGATAAGATAAATTAAATTATGCTCGAGAAAATGTTGTAAGTTTCGCATCTACAAATAAAATAGTAATTGAAAAAAAAATGGAAAAAAATTAGAGCACGTTGTCACGAAAAGTGGCAAACAAAAATGTTTTTTTGTATTTTTTTCAACTGATATTAAAAATAACTACAAAATATGTATGATTGCAAACGGCGGCACTACTATCCCCGGTACTACTACTACCATTCAATAAAACGTTATCACTAGAATACTCCAGATTAATATTTCTCGGAATTTAATTGCAAAAATTATGAAATGAAAATGTTCTGAAATTTAATTATGATCAAATGTAAAATAAGCAGATCAGATCGCAAGTGTGACATGAAAGTATATGGCGCTTGTTTGGTGGAGATACCTGAATATTAGGTATAATATTGGCAATCTCAACCGAACAATCACCATAATGATATCTAAAGAGTAAACGCACCCACATTACAACTATGTTGAAGGGAATTTCCGTGATCGGTAACTCGATCATCACCTATAAGTCGGAGGAGGGCTGATCTTTGAAAAATATTTCCATAGAGATAATGGAACACTGACCGATCCATATGTAAGAGTCGTACTACATTAGATGCTGTAGATGTTTTATATGTAACTATACCGGCAAAATTTTGTGGAATAAAATATTGATTACAACAATGTAAAAAATTCAAGATTTATTTCCGCATTTTTAGCCATGTTAAAAATAACTCAGAATTGACCAACATAATTAAAATCAAAAGCGTTGTGAGTGAGAAATATAATTTAAATAGTTGTTATTAAGGGAGTACACCATATTTTCACTCAAATTATAGATCATGACAAGACCCCAAATGACCTTTTATTACAATTTCAAAAATTAAAAATTTTAAAATCCAATTTCTCAAATCAGGATACTCTCTAATTTATGCAAGAGAGAAGACCAAATATCGTATTGACGATCATGAATAATATTGTTAAATTTCAAATAGAGTATGATCTAAAGGTTGATGATTTTTTCCAACATCTCTGAAGTCTGTAATTGGATGGATAACATGTTGAATCGGTTATGGACATTTGTCAACTTCAATACAGTCGAAATCTTGTCGGATTGTAAATATGGAACTATGGAACATTATAGTAATATTAATATCAAGATTCTTAAAAATCAACATAAGTATGGATAACTTAATAAAATTGGCGACAACAGTACCGATAAAAGAGCACAAATTATAGTTAACATTTTATGGAGATACTAAAGGATTATCGTTGAGATGATGTTGACAACCACAAAACGACAATGTTTATAATTGCTCCTAAATTTAAATATTAATATTGTATTATATAACATTGAATTAACGTTACAAATAATGTTTATCATACTCGTACTTATAATTCAATTATAATGTAACATTCGTATGTACATATAAATAGGCAATTTAATCAAATTGTTTATCATTTCACTTTAATTAAATTGCATTTTAAAAAATGTCTTAAAATATACATTTTTATGACCTTCAGCACATTAAAAAAAAAAAACGAAACCATTAAATGTTGTATTATACAGTACTTAGTAACAAACCCATATAGCGGAGAGTAAGGTTTCGCTAAATAAAATATATTTGATCTAAAAAATGTAGACAGAAAATTATTGGGGTATTTCATTCACTGATGTGGCATATGTTACACTAAATTTATTATATCTAATCGAATACATTGTGTGTTATCATAGTTTATTATCATGAATATTATATATTAAATTTACATCAGTGAATGATCAACAAGGTACCAGGCTTAATAATACTAATACACTTAAATATTGAATGCGGCTCACATAAACGGTATTACCAGAAGGATCCCTACTTCCGATTCTAAAAGGCTCTAGCATGATGCTTGCCAAAAAAATCAAAATTTTGTGTTATAAGTCGCCCTTGATATCATATGATTTTTTTATCATGGTCATCGATATCTACTCATCAAATTGTAGAATATCAGAAACCTCGAACAAAAAATTCTTCGTTTGATCACTGAATGCAGAATGTCAAGAGGCACATCAGTAATTTTCGTTTATAACGAGCTGTAGGTAATGAAAGAATCGATATAATACTAGTAAGATAGACACTAAAATTCCTCGGAAAAATCAGAGACACTGATAATTCAACTGAGTGGTAGAAGGGCCAATTAGATTTGACGAATCGGCAAATCACTTATTTAATCCAAAATATTGGTTAAGATGGATATTCGAAACCACTTCGAGGTGCCGATGCTATGTCAAAGGGTGGTCGCTCAATATGTTCGGTAAAAAACACTGAGACATGAATCTGAAATGAGATAAATTTATATTTTAGAAAATCGAGAGTTTTTTTTTAAGAAACTACAAAATTTCTCATACGTTAATACTTCTGGTTTTTGACAGTCATTGGAAGCATTGAAACACATAGGCAATGTAATATTTTATTAAAAAATGGAAAAATTGATTTCATGTGAGAAACAATATGAATAATTTAGACTCAAAGATGAATATGATGATAAATTATTCTATGTTCTTTTTTTTCCATACCTATAATTACCAAGAAATTATTTGCTATATTTTCGGTGCCACATAAATTGGTAAATTAGTGAGCCTGTCGGCATATTTACGGTGTACACTATTTTATAAGGTCTCAATACCTGTAGTTCCAGAGTACAATAGTTTAATACTCGAATATACAACTGGTTTTGTTAAGGCGTCACACAATCAAATATATTATGTTAAATGCCACACTACATGTATATACTAATATATTATTAATTTAAATTCATTATGCACACATAAGACCAATATGTAAATGAACAAACTTAATCGTATTACAACATTATGGATAAACAAATAAAATTCTTGTTGATCATGAAAATTATGGAAATACTCGTAATCGTATGCAAAACAAAATTATACTAGTCAAATATAATCAATGTATCAAGTAGAGTGGTTTAACATGAACATATATATATACATCAATGTCAATTTGTATAATAATTTAATTGATTGACTATATGACGTGAATACACCAGTTTCAGTATTGATTAAAGTCGACAAAAAACCACATTGGAAGAATCAACAAATGCTAAAATAATAATTAATTTAACTCAATTCATATGTTCCAAGTATAATGACATTGGCAATATTATAGATCATTTTATTAATGTAATTAACTATTTTGTAATTTATACATCAAACTCCTAGAATAGAATCTGTCATCCGTAATTAATCATAAAACAATAACTTTATATCAATACTCATAACGCCATGGGAGAAGACGATAAGGAATAAGTGATTAACGTGGATATCAATTGTTTGTAGCATAGTTGTTTAATAAATAACATAACCACTTTGTTATTGTATCCAAGTGAACTGTTGGTACATTAAGGTATTTTAGAATATTTATTTGACTCGAATTTTTTATTATTTACGGAAATTTTGTGCCAGTACCTCTAAATACTATGACCTTAGTGTAGTTTATTTTAATTTACATAGTGTTTTTAAAGTTTCCAGATGAAGGTTCATGATTATCACCCAAATTTAAGGAACATGATCCACGATTTTTATTGTGTTAGGAGTTATGACAAAGTGGAAAATTAGATCAGAGTGTATAATGTGAAATGTAACCAGCCAACTTGGCTGGTTACATGCGTCTGTAGCATGCAGCTGTAACTACCACCACTACCACTAAAAACAGAAATGACACACAAAATAGATACAAACTACGAAAAATGAATAGGAATAATAAATAATAAACTAATATACCAAATTAGGACATAACTTTCGTTCGCAAAAATTTAGGAATCCATAAGTGGTTTGTAGGAATTAGGAAACAACCTAAAACCTCTAGATAGCAAAAGGTAATTTTGAGTATCTAATCGCCACCACAAGATAACGAACCAAACAAATGATAAACGAAATAATATATGTAATTTTAAAACATTCAAGTGTCCACGAACGTCAAAATCATATAAGGCAGAATTAAAAAAAAAAAAACAGAATAAAAATGTCCATCCAGATTTTGAGTACGTCTAGTCTAGTCAGTAAAATATAAAATTATATATAAATTAAAAAATAAAATGTGAACATCACGACACACAACTAGACATAGAACAAATCAAACATTGAATGAGAAGTTATATAGAGCAATAACACTTATCTTATATTATTTAGGCAGACAAAACCGAAAAATAGATTATTATAATTGGATGAAAACCGACACATCTAGATAACTCAACCTATATTTTCATTGATGTGATGCTACCTCGAACGCGAATAGCGTATTATGAAGGGCCCACAATGAGACATATCTGTCGTGTTTCTCAAGTATGTAGAAAATACTTGATGTTAGAAATGACAACTTAATATCGCTCTATTCACCTATGCGATTAAAATTTTCGCAACTATTTGTGTGTAATTTATGTACAATTATATTCACAAGAAACAAGAAATTCACAGAAATTGCATATTAATGACAGCACAAAATAACAAATTTAATAGTTTAAATCATATTTTTCATTACATTGTAAAAATTTGATTATGCAGCGTCACCAGCAAATCTCTTATCTAACAATTTTCTATAGTTTTTAGATTATTATCACAACTAAGTACACTTTTTTCTTTTTTTTTTTTGCTGCTTTTAACACACATTCATTATTGAATGTGCTCTAATAACTTTGAACATGAAACAGTCAACAATTTATTATTTTTTTAAATTATTAATAAATTACTTTGAACAGATGAACTTTACTACTAAGTAGAAATAGTAATAAAAGAAAAGAAAAGGAAAATTAAGGCCTTGACAAAAATTTTAAAGTATATATTGAAAATAATTGGTCAATTATGAAATTTCTAAAAATAAAATATAAGCCATTTCCCCATTCGACGGTAGCCTTCGCCTTTTGATATTGACCCAGTTTCAAATCATTTCTTTTTCTTTTTCTTTTTTTTTTTTTTTTTATTTGGGTTACACACAAAGTAATGAATGTAATTAATAAATTGAATTGGTCGATACACTTGAAAGAAATTTTAACAAGAACTCTTATGACACATTTTTATTGCTAACTGGCCCCCATTCTCATTATGATGAAAATGACGATCATCATCATCATTAAATGGTTGCAATTACTCCCAATTAATGTGAATTTCTAAAGGCAGAAAAAAATGGAATGAATGTACTATTTTTAGATTAATTTAATTATGAAAATTGTATATTTGCAAAGATAGTACAAAAAACAAAAAAAAAAAAAAAATAGAAAAGAAAAGAATTATTTGATATTTTAGTAACACAAAGGGGAGTCGTCTTCTTTATTTAATTTTTTACATTTTATTTTTTGACATTTTGCTGCGCACAAAAATTATGTTAAAAAAACTAAAAACTATTTACCGATTATTTTTTATAGAAATTTCTTATCCAATTTTAAACAAAATACACAAACTAACTATTTTGCATTCTAATAAATTTTTAAATAATTATAATATTAGCACATTTTTTTATTTTGTTCTGTATTTAATTTAAAATTAATAAAAAAATTAAAGGAAAAAACAAAACTTCGACAGAAAAGTACACGACGAACACGTAAACTGAGTTAACTGAGCAAAAAAAGAGCAATTTTAATGCCATAATACGTGGATTCCGAAATTTTTCTGCATATATTCCAATATTTGATTTTTTCCATGTATAAGCGACATCTTTTGATTATGTAAAAAAAAACAATTATTTTTATCCGTTTTTTATTGTTTTTGTAATATAATTGATATTTTAATTATTTATATTAATGTGTTTCATTAAAAAATTGAATAGATTATTGAAACTTTTCAAAATTATTCAATTTTTATTATGTTATTCTAGTACAATTTCAAATTATTTCCTATATATGTTTACCATCTGCATGTGAAATATAAAATTAATTAATTGAACGCATCTTTCTTTGGTACTGTAGCATTTGACAGATTTTGTTTATTAATATTTTTTTTATTTGTTTCATAGAAATAGATTAATGATTGGAATTTTATTTAATTTAATTAAATAAATAAATTTATTAAAATTATGGCATTTACTAGTAAGTATTGTAATAAACATTATTATTGTTAATTTTAAACTATGCAAATTATATTATTGATTGTTATCGTTGTTGAAATAAAAAAAATTTTTTTTTGATGTTTCCATCATTTATGGGTAGAGATGATGAACGGACGCCAAGTGTCTGAGGCAAGCCCATCGTCGGTTTTTTTTTTGTTTTTCATTTCAAAATGTTTTGTATTATTTTAACTTTATATATATTTTATAAAGTCTGTGCATACATTTTTAATAAATAATTAATGTTGAGAACTAATTTATGTTGTATAAAGACTACATGCATACGGCACATAAAGAAAAATAAAAGTATACAAAAATCAATACTTTTCACATTCGTTGGAATTTTCTTTTGCTTACTTTTTCTCAATTGTTTCCTTTGATGTTACAATGACAATGTAATGACAAAAAGCCACTGTGAACCCCTGCTTTTATTTGGAAAACGGAAGAAATAAGGAAATACTCAATTTTTATGTTTGTAAAGCGCCAATATTTTTTTTTTATCCCTTTTTGTCCTTTAATGTTATTTGTAATA
>JANSTX010052893.1:0-11513 GCA_027564355.1 Penthetria funebris | reverse complement strand
TTAGATTTAGCGCAAAAATTTTGGAAACGGTGTTTTGACATATTATTCGTCATTAATGTTACCAATGTTATAATTGTACCAATTGCTCAAGTTTATCGAATTTATATTACATATATGATCAATGAAAATGTTCAAAATATTGAAATCATAAAAATTATTATACAACAGATGTCAAGTGTATTGTGGACATGTCCATATGTTATTTTTGTGATCAAAGTAACTTTAACGTGTAATGTTGTAATGCAGAAGGTAAGTGTTAGTCATGTAGTAATTGAATAAAATTTTGAACTGAAATATAATTCGTAAAAGCGACTCTGAATAAGGAATAAGGTAAGGAAGAAGGGGCACTTGAACTAAACTGTTTGAGGCTGGTTTCCAATGTTTAACAAAGCATCCGTCATGTCCTATCTACGTCAATTTCTGGAGTATAAGCGGTGCTAAACAGATGATGTATGGCCTGATAAAAATTAATTCAATAACAATAGCTGTTAATTTTGACACCACTTTATTAAAGTACAGATATTAAAAATCGAACAACTATTATTGATTTTATATACGAGTTTCAAATATACGTGCATGTTAAGATGGATTTAATTAGTTACTCCATTTCTATTTTGTTATTATTCACAATTTTAGGATATTATTAGTCGTAAATTCATTATTAATTAAATTATTTTCAACCTATTAAAGTCAATTTAACGGAACGTAGAACTGTCAACTGTAGGTTGGGCATATTTGTATGTGCAAAAACTATGACTACTGTTAGGTCTGATATTACGTCGAAATATGTAAAAATTTAGAAGAGTATTTTATATTGTTCTGAATAATTTCACTAAAATATAGGCAAACTTAAAATCTTAAAATGTGTTAAAAAACAATTTGTTTACTAGCATTTTTAAGTTTATGAAGTTAGTAAAAATATACTGCAAATTTCACACTTGACTTTATATATATTCAAAAAACATTTATAGACTAGTTTCTAATATAATGTAAAACATATAACTAATCGATTAAGAATGTGTATAAATCAGTAAAGTAATATGGTAAATACTCAGATACCTGGTTTATTGGTGATATATTTATTTACCAATTCTAAAGAATTTTGTAGTGTTTCACATAAAACCACCCTTCTGAATTATTTAAAAATTCAACGTGTCAACCATAATTTATTGGGTATATTTTCGATGTTACAGACATAATGAAAACAGCACTTAAACAGGGTAATATCGCCATAACAGAATTGAAAAAAAAAAAGTTATGGTTCTTGTAAAAAAAAAAAAAAAAAACACTTTTAAACATCGCGTAGTTGAATTTTTTAATATATGCTACACCATCAGCTATTTCACCATATATACAAAATCAATTAAGTTAATTATTGGACAATTTGAAAAACAAAAAAATTACTAAATTACTTAATTAGTATCAATCATATTATGAATTTTTGAATAATTAATAGCTTATGTGAAACCTTCAATTATATTGTAAGTAGTAAATTTAGTTGTGTTTTAATATTATTGCTGGAAAATGAAACAAATTTATAGTGAATTAAATTTACCATTTCTATTATGCAAATTTTTTGGCATATCCTCATTTCAATTAAATTCAAAGACAGGTGAAATTAGAAAAAATAAATTTTTTAAAATTTATTCAATTATTACTACAACTATTTTGAATTGTTTCGTGATTTTCACAATTTATTATTTATTTAGTAGATTTTCCAATACACAATTTAATTTGAATAGTAAAACTGGGAATTTATTAAGTATTATTAGTGTAATATTATTTTTTATTTTAATATTAATATCACCAATTAAGATAATAATTTTACAAAATAAACAAATATTATTATTTAATGCAATTAATGCAACTGATGCATTAATATTAAAATATTGCAGTAATTATTCAATTCATTATATGAAAAGCCAAAGTAAATTTGAATGTTTGCTAATATTTTTCTATTTATTTTTATTTTCAATTCCATTACATTTTACTATTAGTGCTAAAATTGTTGAAAATTTTACATTTGAAAATTATGCAGTAATTATTTATGTTTATGCTGAGTTTATTGTACTTTTAAGTTTATTTATGATGTGTACAATTAATCGAATTCTTTTAATGAGGATTTCGATCATCAATAAAATGCTAAAATTAACGTCAGACGGTAATGAAACACTTCAATTATTAAGAAGACACGAAGAAATTAATTTAATTTGTAAATTATCTAGTAATTACTTTGATTTATTATATTTAGTAAATACAATTTACGTAATAATAACTCAATTATATAAAACCTGTGTGGCTTATAATCCAAACCAAATTATTTGGTTTGTAAATTTATTAATTCAAATTGGATTCTCAGTATATACGATACCATTTATAATATATGTTGTCAGAAACACATTAATTTGTGACACAATTAAAATTCAGGTGAGTACTTTAAAATTTGAAAAAAAAAAATTAAATTATAGTTAAGATGATCTATAAATATAATGTTATTAATTTTTAAAATGTCTCCCTATTCTAATCTACTATTTTAATTAATAAATGGATTGTTTAAAATCCACAATTTCATTGATCAATTTTAAATCCCAATATTAGTGGTATATTGATGATAGATGATTGAATGGAAAGAGATGTTGACAACCAAATTGTTTAAATGGTAATTTATCCATTGTGTGTGAGAACTGATATGGCATCTAAACTTACTGAATAATAAAAGCAATGTAATTAATTTTATTGTTTTATGATTTTAAAACGTGTTTCAGTCTTGCTCCAATATTAATATTTTTCAATCAGCACCTTAATCAAGTCACTGACATCGCTGTAAGACGCGCTTCTGTTAGATTAATTTTCGATGACCACCATTCTTTTCTTCTATGAGCTGGCCTACCATTAGAAACTGGTTTTTATAATCCGTTTTTTTTTTCCAGTTTTAGTCCTTATTTATCTCTAACTTGATCAAAGTTAATACACCCTCCAACAATCCATATTATACATTGATTCACTTTGTTTACAATAAGCATCTGAATTCGATCACTGGCATAAGTAATTTGAAACTATTTTAATTATCTTTGTAATAATGAATTTTTGAATTGAATTAAATGTTATATGTTTTCTTTCAACGTGTTGTTTATTAGTACTTGATTTATTAAACACTATTCAAAACTATTAATTTACCTTTATATAAAACTAATACACCCCTATAATATGGATAATGTACCATTTATAATTAAATTAAGAATTGTATTAATCAAATTAATTCAATTATATTAATTATGAGTAATATGTATAATATATACTGGAATTTATGAATAATTAATAGTTCATGATATTATGAGGAGGCAAATAGTAAATTTGAAATTGAATTTAGTCATTCAAGTGAATGAGAGAAAATAATGAAGCAAATTTGTAGTGAATTGAAATTACCATTTATCTTGTGCAAATTATTTGGCCTATCTTCATTTCAATTTAATTCAAAAATTGGTAGAATTGATAAAAATCGATTTTTAACAATTTATTCAATTTTTAGTGTTATTATCTCAAAATCATTACTAATTCTGACAATTTACTATTTATGTACTGAATTTTCGAGTACACACTATAATGTGAATAGTAAAGCTGGAAATTCATTAAGTGTAATAAGCTTAGTATTTATTTATTGTGTATTATTGGTGTCACCAGTAAAGACAATCATTGCACAAAATAAACAATTATTTTTACTAAATTCAATTAATGAAATTGATAAATTAATGTGTAAACAATTTTGTAATAGTAAAATTCGTTATATGAAAAAACAATGTACATTTGAATGTTTTGTCATATTCGCCTATTATTTTATATTTTCAATTCCTGCACATTTTTTAATTAGTGCAAATGTAAATGGCATATTCAGTTTTGAAGATTATGCAATTTTTATATACATTTATGAAAATTGTGTCGTACTTTTGTGTTTAATGTTTATGTGTGCTATAAATCGAATTCTATTGCTGAGAATTTCCATTCTCAATAGATTATTACTCAAGTTAAATATAAAATATGATGAAACACTTCAATCACTAAGAATATACAAAGAAATCAATTTAATATGTAAAACATCTAGTAATTACTTTAATTTATTGTATTTAGTAATTACTATTTGTGTAATGATATTACCAATAACACAATTATATAAAACATATGTGGCCTATAATCCAAAACAAATAAATTGGTTAATAAATGTTGTAATGCAAATTGGAAATTCAACATTTACATTACCATTTCTTATCTATTTTGTGAAAATCACTGTAATTTGTGATTCAATTGGAAATGAGGTGAGTAAGTATAAATTTAAAAGTAGATAATTTTAATTATGGTGAAAGGGGACAAACTGTTATAAACTGTTATAAACTGTTATAGACAAATTTCTTAGTTAATTATTGTTTTTATACTAAAAGCTAAACGTTTGAAATGGACATTTTGTGTATTTTAAAAAATTCTGTTTTATATGTTAGATGGTAAAGTTCTAAAAATTTCAAAAAAATTATTGTGTCATATTAGTTCTTATTTATAAAACTTTCTATGATATGTTAATTATATAACTATATTATGTATATTGTAATTTACGTTAATCTACCTTTCAATATAATTAGAATAATAAAATGACTTTTTCAATCATAATAATCAAATCTCTTGCTTTTAACTTTTCTACTTTTCATCAATATATTGAAATGGTTACTAATTTGCATATCATTCTCGTATTCGACGTTTATCAAATCGGTTTTAATATAATTCTTATTAACAAAAAAAAAAAAAAATATGATTCATATTTGTGAAGAGTTGAAATTTCCATTTTTAATATTCAAAATATTTGGTATTTCTTCATTTTCATTTTATCCTAAAAATGGAAAACTTATACAAAACAAAGTTTTAAGAATATTTTCAATTATTTGTAGTATTTTTCTGTATACACTAATGTTTCATCTTCTTTATTATTTAATAAGCAAATTTGCGAATACTAAATACAATTTAAAAACTGGTACTGGAAATCTTAGTAACATTTTAACATTGTTGTTTACATTCTGTTTATTTATAATTGCACCATTTAAATTATTGTGCAATCACAAGGAGCAAATATTCTTATTGCAACATATTAATTCAATTGATATGATAATTAGTGAATATTTTGGTAAACATACAACTGGTTATATGAAAAATTCAATGATCGCTGATTGTCTAATTAATTTCTGTTTATTTTATTGCATCACAACGCCAATATATTATAGTTTAAAATCACAAACATTTGCTGAAATAAATTCGGAATATTTTGAAGTATTGATTTTCGCCCATATTTCCTGTATACTAGTATTTTATTTAGTTATCATGCTGACCATAAATAATATTCTATTAGCCCGATTTCAATTGATCAATCAAATTTTAATGGATATTTCTAGTCAAATATTAATTGTCGAAGTGTTAAAAATTCATTTTAATATTCAATTTATTTGCAAAGTAACAAAAAATTATTTTGAAATCTTTTTTATCGTTAATTGTATTTGTTTCATAATTTTACCAGTTTGTCAATTATATAAAAATTATGTATTTTATTATTATTTCGAATCATCTGAATATTATAATGATCTTGTAATGCAATCTATGAACACAATAATACACACTACATATATGGTTTTTATAATGAGAATATCAAATTCATGCAGATTGATAACGTTGGAGGTAAGCAAAATAAGAAAAAAATTTAAATTATATATGTCCTATAACATAATTGCTCCAATTGCACGAAAAATCATATTGTGAATCTCTAAATGTACCGTTATATTTAATATTTAATAACCAATTAGTTTTAGATATTTTTCCAATTATGTCAGCTGGATGTGATGTACACTGAAATCATTAACACTTTTGATAGAGTTTCTCGCATTAAATTCTATTTAGAAAACTGCAGGTATGCACTCACTGTGAGTTGGTCGTACTTGGAGTAACCGGAAAAAATAATTCAGGATATTTGACTATCAATCTAGATTCTTTTAGGTCAATTCAGCAAACGATTAAGTCAATAATATTTGTAAAACTTTTAAAAATATTACAATCCATTTTGAATTTAACAAATGTAGTTTGTGAAGTGTGTGAAAGGATGATAGTCCATTGGCTATATATATATTATATATAAATATAAATATATAATAGTTAAATTACGTTATATCAGTTATGCTCAACTGTTATAAAGTACGTAATAAAATTATTCGTACAGATTTTAATATAGTTTTTAATAAACAGAATATGTACATAATTACATAACTTTTTATATATCAGAAATATATTAGAAAGTCACACTATCAATAACCTAATGTTATTTATATTAGTGTAGTTAGTTATAATTAAAATTAATTTATTAATGCAATTGTTTATATAGTGCGTGTCTTTGATAATGTAAGCTGCCATGATAAAAGAATAAGGAGCTAATTACATTAATTTCTTGACAAAGCATTGAATTTAATTTATTGTACAACATGTATAATTGATGTATCGAAATTATGTATAATTTCTATTGATCTATAATATATGTACACTAAATTATATATATTATTGAGTACACTATTTGAGTACACTATTTGAGTACACTCATTGTTAATTAATTTAATTAAACAGAGTTATAAAAAACCAAAAAATTACCAATGATTAAATGTTTTCTGTAATTATTAAATATCAACAAGTGAGAGTATTACCTTGAAATGCATATCAATTATTTGAAAAAAGTGACAAAACACATAACAAATAAAATATTGATATCATTTTTTTTTTCTGCTGGGTAATTATTGTGCTGATGAGAACTATTACTTTGACACCAGAATTCAACACCTTGCACTGATGTTGAACACTGTGAATATTTTGTAGCTATTATATTCTAATTTCTTATATGTTATTATTATACATTAATTTACATTATTTTATCAGTTTTCAATCATTCTTGCAGATTACAGTTTTCAAGAACCAAAATCAATGACGCAATGTTATATTTTTGTTAAAATTAATTAATTTGTATAGTTATTAATAACGTATGTTTTTGCTAATGCAGCCTGTCATATTAAATTAATAAAAAACTAATTACATTAAGTATTTAACCAATCATTGTGTTTATTTTACATTATGCTAATTGGTTTTTCTTTTTTTTTGATATTACTGCTGATTATATGATTTCATATTATAGAAATAAATATGTACTAATTTATAAAAAAAATATTTATAGTGTACAGCATAATATTTATATTACTAAGTGTTATTTTAATTAAAAGCAGATAAGTATAAACCTAAAAATTGCCTATGAATAAAAATTATTAAAATATTCTACATAAATATTAAATATTAAAAACAGAAATTATTACTTTGAAATGCATATTTTCAATAAATTAAAATATTTTTTTTTGATTTATCAATTATTTGGAATCGCGACATATTCCTTTGACAAAAGTGCTAATAAAATTGTTAAAAATATTGGTTTAAAAATATATTCATTTTTAACGATATCATTCTGGACTTTTTCAACAATTAAGCTGGCATATTTTTCAATTGGCGAGTATGTCGGGATGCGGTACCTGTCGACAAGTTTAACAGAAAATTTTACAAATATTTCATCACTATTGTTTGTTATTTGTTTGTTTTTATCTCAACCATTACTGGTAATTATCAAGGGTGATAATAAAATAATATTATGGTTGGAAACCATTAATATCCTGGATGAACAAATTAACAAATTCCTTCAGATAAGTCCTTTTTACATGAATAAACGATATGTTGCAGAATGTTTTGCAACTTTACTAGTATATATTTTCATAATTTTACCCATTTTTTGTTATGTATTTTTTGCATTAGCCAACGATATTTTTCATGTCCTTACATCATTTATTTATTGTTATCAAATTTGCATAATGTTTCTTAATGTATGTTATACTTTAAGAGGATTTTGCTAGCCAGATATTATTTGATTAATCACAATTTAATATTTAATAACACATTAAATTTTAAAAAATTTAAATTACTTCAAGATAATTTAAATTTAATATGTAAAATTTCAAGTATGGAATTTACTTTCAATTATTTCATAGTCTTTACATGTTTTCAAATAATAATTACAAATATGATTTATAATGCATTTAATAATTGTTATTGTAGTTTGGGAAATTTAACACTGAATATTATTTATGTTATCATTAATTTATTATGGATGATGCCAATTATCGTAAATATTTGTAGAATTTCTGTAACTTGTGGATCAATTACAATTGAGGTATGTTATAATTGTATATGTCGTATTAGAATTTTGTTAATTAGAAATATTTGCATTAATATGTGACCGGTAACTGAACCATAACCGTATAGCCGAAGTAGTCACATTTACAATATGCAATTCCTTAAATTACGGTGGTAAATGCACCCAAAAGAATAATAATAAATCACTCTCAAATGGCCTAGATATTTCGAGTGTAAACACTATATTGCATATAAATTGCTACTCAAAATTTCTCTAAATTCTTATTATAATATTTTTTAATTCAATATATATAATAGGGTGGACATTTGACACTATATAGTTAAAAACTGACCAAATTACAAATATTATATATGATTGACTGACCAAATGTAATATTATATATATATAATATTATATATAAAGAGTTTTCATTTATTCGCGAATATTGCAAAAATTGATTACATATTTACTTTTGGGATTCAATGACAGTGTCATTAAACTGTATCGTAATTGTACATAGTAAATCACAATATATAATTCAACATTGTTATTTGATATATGATGCATAATCTCACCCTTATATGTATAGATTGACGAAATTTTCAGTAATAGCTGTTCTTCGTTACCTTCTATACTCTCTGATGGATCGATAATAAATACTGTTTCTTCAACTCGTGTGCAATGTATTCGATTAGAAATGGTTGAATCAATCAGTGCTTCCGAGAACTGCTCTGCCTCTAACTAACATATTTCGTCATATTTTTGTAAGCGGATGCATTGTTTATTCCCCTAATTCAACCTACACTTGGTACTCGATGTTCTAAAATCTTATAAGTAAGACAATTCTTGAAGTATTTGTTAGTGTTACTGTTTCTTAATATAGTTCCAAATGAAAACATAAGGACTTTTTCAATAAATATATGACATGAATAAAGCAAAAGGAAGAGAAACTCAAACCACCACTTATTACGTAAATTATTAATTTAATTATCATTTAATTAATTTCAGAATTATCTAATGTACATTCAAATTAAAATTATTCCATTAGTATTTTTGTTAACGTTAATAGCGTAGCATGTAAATATTCAAAGTGTATTCGTTCTAAACATGCCGCATATTTGCCAGGAATTAAAATTATATTTTTTTATAAATAAATTATTTAATGTGTCCTGTTTTAAATTTGATAATAAATATAAAAACAATGTTATAATTAGTAAAAATTTACTAATTTTCACATATTTATCCACAGTCATCTATCATAGTTTAACATTCTACCTTATGTACATTATTTATATTGAATTCTATCATTCAAACTTTCAATCAATCAGTGGAACTGGAAATTTAACAAGTGTTTTAACCATTTTATCCATATTAGTATTGTATATAACAACATCAACAATTATTTTAGTAAAAAATCATATGCAAATTTTATTGTTAAATCAAATACATAAAATTGAATTAGAAATTTCAAATTCGTTCAAAACTAATTTATCATATAAACAAAAAAATGTTAATAACTCATCAATTTTTGTCATTTTATTTTATAGTGGTGTTGCAATCCCTTATTTTCATAAATTTTCCAACAGTTTTCTTGACTATTATTCAACATTAATTTATTTTCATCAATCCTGTTTGATTGCATTATCCTTAATTTTTATGTTAAATATTAATATTATTTTGTTGATGAGATATAAATTTATAAATAATGAATTACCCAAATCGGCCGCTAAAATTACGACACTTTTAAGAATATTTGATAGTCAACGTAGTTTAAATGAAAAAGTTACCAATATTTTTGAAATAATATTTCTTGTAAATGTCATTACTTTTATAATACTATTAACAAATCAACTTTTTGGAATGTATGTTGTATTAGAAACTGTGAATTTAAAAAATGATTCCATCATAATTGTTGGCAATTTAAGTTGGATTCTTCCATTTGTTGTTTATGTTACAAGAATTTCTAAAAAATATGATGAAATATTGGAACAGGTAGGTGATGGGATGGTTATTTCAATATATTATTAAAACACTGATTCCTTAAATATTGACTAGAAATACTAATGTTGTAAAGTTCGGATAGCAAAATAGGAGCGATAAATTTGGACATAGCCACACATAAACCAAAATAATGTAATTTTTTTTTTTTCAAATTTAACAAATTACCAACAAATCACCATAAAGTTTCCAAAATAGAAAAATATTAATATAAAAAAGACTAATTTATCATCTAGCGTCAACTCTTAATATCGCTGTTTGCAACGAATGAAAGTATTCAAGTTTAACCATGAGTTTTACATCGGTATACTTATTTGCCGTATAGAATTCGATTGCAAAAGTTTCTTACTTTAATTAGCCCCTTTCTATATAGAAGACTTAAAGTATACTTTAACTTAAATAATAATCCAAAATGGACTATAAAATTTTATTCTATGATTGTCTCATCCACGACTTCTTGCAACACAATTTTACCATGTGGCCACATATATACTACCGTAAAACCACATAAGTAGTGCGACCTTAAAAGTATACCGCTAGACCACAAAAATTAGTATATTAAAAACATTTGAAGGTAGCTAAGAATGAAAACGCAATTAATTTGAGCAAAATCGATTTTATCCTAATCTCCTAACTTCCAATATTTTTACATCTTCCAAATAATGTGATTCCGTTCAAAATATTCATCAGTTTCAAAATCAATTCGTTTATTCTGACATGAAACGCTTACCAGACAGCCATATTTTGAGGTTTCCGAATAAATAATAGTTGATGGGGGTCAAATCTGGAGAATGTGGTGAATGCAGAATTAATTCATATCCCAATTCCTGTAGTTTTGTCTGTGCAATGTTCGATGAATGAGCTGGTGCGTTATCGTGATGAAACACAATGGTTTCTGGTGTGATTGTAGGGAGCCCCGAAAGGTGTTCATGATTTCTGCTCGTAAAACCACGTTTACGGAATGCATCGTGTGAAGGGTACTAGTATCTGGTAATACAGTGATTTTTATACTTGTGAAACAGGATATTATTTATCGTTGCACGCGTCTGTATATTACAGAGCATTTAGTAAAAATAGCTATAATTGTGGTAATGATTAGTTTATTAAATTGATTAATATTTGATTACATTTATGTGGCATAGCAAACTATAATTGACATTATATTAAAATTCGGTAAATTGACAAATAAAAAAAAATATTAAAAGTCATTCACATAATTGACACTTCTTATTACTTATATCATCTAATTAATTAAAAATTATTTTCGATTATT